>JALLOZ010000296.1:0-13413 GCA_036939875.1 Thalassiosira pacifica
ACATAAGGTAGTAACTATGTTTCACTAAGACAGTCTTTTCATTCAATATTTGAATAATTGAATACCGTTCAGACAAAAAATAATATGACTGAGAAAAATACCCCCACGTCGTCCTCCAACGCATGCAGTTGCCTTTGCCACAAACCACAAATACCAAAGCTCCACATCTCACATCTGCTCCACATAAACACTATGGTAACGTACGTAGAGGTAAACCCACCACACACTCGCAAGAAGCCATCAGGCGAACGCACGTGACAGTGGGCGGGGTGTCGTATCATGCAACAGAGTAAATTTTAGATGACTAATGTAGCTACTATGTTTGACTAAGACAGTCTTTTTATTCCATATTTTGCATAGTTCAACACCGTTCAGACAAAAAAATACTATGACTGAGAAGAGTACCCCACGTCGTCCTCAAACGCAAGTTGCATTTGGCACAATTTACCATCTTCGCAAACATGAAAATGTGGTGTCGGGTAGTACAAAATGATCCTGATAAGATTTCCAAATGCAATGGTCTTCAAGCCGTTGACCATGTTGACCAAACAAACCACCACGTTGTGCAAAACGAATGCGGCATATTCCGTCCCATGCGGTCCTGCGATCCCGTCTTCGTACAACAAGAGCATACCATTCGACTGATCGACCACGCCACGTCGTCTGGAAAGCTCGTTTACGTTTGGCTGTCTCACGTCGCACTCTTCTCGTCATTGTCCGTCCTCTTTTGCTAGACATCGCGAACGCTCTAGAGTCGCCATCTCTCTGTTTGCTAGACATCATTTTCCACAAAAGACATATCTTGAATCACGCTTGAATCGAGTACTGGGACCAAGCTGGGACCAGAGCTGATTGAGGAGGCGCCCGTCATCATAAATCCAGGATTAACAACTATTACACTATTGCCACAGGATTGCCATCAGCCATCACATCAACTCATAAAATCATTTCGCATCAGTTTCGCATACACACCCAGCAGCACATCTATCTTGCTACGGGCGACATCTACTAGCATCTACTCCATTATAACAAAACAAGATTAACATGGATCGCGACTACTTTCAACACGTCGAGGACGCATCCTCCTCTGCATTGCGCACCGTATCTCGTACCATCGCTGTTGTGGCGTATGGGATGATTGGTTTCTTCGTGCTCTCAGTCGTAATCCCAGGAAAATTACCATCAATCATATCGGATTCATTGCCTCAAGGGATTTACGCTGACGCAAGCATGGATGTCATGGGAATGGGAAATGGATCACACGAATATGGAATGATTGATCATGGCGAAATATGAAATGGACTGTGGGCGCAATGCAGGCAATGTCGAAATCGGATCATGCTTGTTGCAATAAAAGAAAAAGAATGAATGACGCCACAGAAAAGAAACCAAGGCGCGCAAACTGGACACTGCCAAAAGAATGCACGGGCCTCAAACGACAAAACAAAACAAAAATAGCAACGGCAGTAGGTACTCTAATGCAGCACTAATGTAAATACTAGAATATATTCAATCAGTAATCAAAACAGGCACCAGCCAGGCCCTATTGTAAACTATTTTGCAATGTAATTGCTCCTCCAGTTAATGAACATTGTAAGAATCATCGCAAAAAAATCACTAACATGATTCCCATGCCGATGTAATGGTTCATGGTGCACAAGCTGCAACAAAGTCCCAGCATTATTTGGTTGTTTCTTGCCATGGGAAGGAGAATCATTCAATATCCAAAATCATGCACAATAGGTTGAATAAGAACTTTTCTATTGCTATCAGGGAGCGCTATCTCAATCTCTTGACAGTTAAACATGATCTTATTAAATTACCCAAATACTAAACTAAACAAGTTAAATACAAATACATCAAACAAAGCCGTGTCGTCAGAATTGCCCAGCCAGGTTACAAAAAGTACAGTTAAGTCCTCCAAAATACCACACTCTAATGTGGATTTTGGCTAAAAAATATCAATTGAGCAAGGGTGATAATTTTGCTGTTACAATATCAGCCGTTATTATCAGTTGTCTGCGCTGGGGGCAGGCTGGGGGCAACGAAGCCAGATGGTTTTTCAGAGGATATTAATGTATCCAGATTGTACCTAATAGAGTTCCTGCACATGGAGCATTGCCATAATGATTCTACAGCTACAACATGCAACAATAGCGTTCTTTACAGATTCTTTGCATGTTCTTTCCCGGTTCTTTGCAGATTCTTCAGAAGCGTCAGAAGTCGCTAATTTTCAGCAGATTTAATTAGAGATGGTCGGACATGCGAACATCCCTTCTATGACTGTTCCACGCCATCCCTGACGTAGGAGTATACTTGAGGACGCGGTTTAGTAATATCGTGATATTTGAAAAAATAACTGGGGACTACAGAGGAAACATCTGGACCCATGATGCGGGGTAGTACGATAGGTTACGATAGGGCAAATATGTCATACAATACAGCGTCACCTAGGTACATATGTCGTGGTCTAGACCAAGATGGTGCACATTGTGACCAGAAAATGGAATACGTCAGATTCAAGGCCCTGACCTCACCCCACGCCTTTTGTTTTATTGGTTTTATGGAGCTCCAGGATTAGCTTGCAATTCATTGGCAATATTGCTTTCCAGATGGCGAAATCGTGAAGACAGAGAGAACTTTCATTCTTCATCTATGCGGTTATGGCAGTATGAAAATTGACTATGATGGCACAATAATACGCTTCTCTTGTGCATTATTGTACTGTCATTGCCATCTGTCAACTATCTACAAGGGTACATCAAACTGGTTGAAGAGTATGAGCAGCAAATCAGACCAAACTGGAGGCATCAATGATGAAGCAGGAAGCCTTCACAACCCTTGTGGTGACAATACCAGCGAATCTGACAGGGATGGTAGCAAGCACGGATCAGCTCAATCAAGCGAAGGCAAAACATCGAACCAGACGGATGATGATACAGCCAGTGATGATTACAAACCGCCAGCGGCTCGAAAGGAGGACGCTGATTCTGAGTTCGATAGAATAGCACGGAAACCACCAGCACCAGCTTCTCGTCGGAATCTGACTAAGATTGAAACTGGCAAAGCCGAATCTTTTTCGATACAGCTAATGAGCATGCTGAACAGCGAGACGGATGCTGGTAGCAATGCAGTGCAATGGTTATCAAATGGGAGTGGATTTGTAATAAGAGATCAGTCAAGTTTTGAGACGATTGTCATGCCAAGGTACTTTGATAGCCCGTGTATTTTCCAATCTTTCATGCGAAGACTTTACCGGTAAGTAGAGCCTTTTCAATTGCTTTGAATTGTTCTGCTTTTAGACAATACTTGAAACTGAAACATACACATAACATCCAATACATCTTCAAACATCAACTTCCTATCATATTATATTAGTTGGGGCTTCAAACAAGCTGACAAGAGTACGGCTGGCTCAGGAAATTATGTGTTCACTCATGAGGTAGGTAGACCTAACTGTGTCTCAGGTGAAAAATCTTTGTGGAACACTGTTATAACACTCATATCATTCTTGTTTGTTCGACTTGGCAAAACGTCAGTCGTTTCACAGAGACAGCGATGTGTATCTAACGTTGAAGGCTCTCAGCCGCCGCAAAATTGAGCCAAAAGTGTCGCAAGATGGAAATATTCAAAGACAAATGAATACATCTAACCCACAAAACTCATTGGCCACTCAGAGTTGGAGCGACGGAAATTCGCTCGCAGGTGAGATAAGATACCATTCTAGCTAATTCCAGCCCTTGCGGCGCCCCTGCGCGCGCCCCTCTAGTATTGTCCTGATCGATACAACATCTCATTTGCTTGCTTTGACTTCTTATGTAGCATCGAGCCAGCTATCCCAGTTAGTTACGCAAAGTACTAACGCCCCATTGACGACAAGTCCTAGCCCATCAGTTGCACAAGGCAGTGGCGAACTGATAGCAAACGAGGCTATGTCAAGACTGCCACCACAGCTAGCGACGGCCCAAAACGAGCTTACACAACTCGTCAATACTATTGTAGCAACGTATTCATCGTCGCCCGTCTTGATTTCATCATTGCAGAATGATCTGACCAACATTTTACATGGCATGCCTCCAGCTCAGCAGAATCCAATGCAGCAGCAGATTCCGGGCCTCAACCACAACACGGGTCAAACTGTGCCTGGTAGTAATCAAGAGCCAGTCGTTTCAATCATTGATGGCGTCATTAGGTTTCTTACGCAGGGTCAAGGTGGATTCCTTTCGCCAACAATGCCCGCTCAAGCTACAATACCCGGTCAAGCTACAAATGTTCTACCAGTGACTCAGGTTCAAGGTCAGGGATTCCTTCCACCAGCAATACCTGGCCAAGCTACAAATAATATTATTCTACCAGTAATACCCAGTCAAGCTACACATGTTGTACAATCAACTCAGGGTCAAGGTCAGGATTCCCTTCCACCAGCAATACCTGGTCAAGCTACAAATAATATTCTATCATCAACACCCGGTCAAGCTACAAATGTTCTACAAGCAACTCAGGGTCAAGGCCAGGAATTCCTTCCACCAGCAATACCTGGCCAAACTGCAAATAATGTTCTACCAGTAATACCTGGCCAAGCTTCAAATATTCTACAAGCGACTCAGGGTCAAGGTCAGGAATTCCTTCCACCAGCAATACCTAACCAGGCTACAAATAACATTCTACCAGCACCGGATAATTTGATGAACATATTGCAACAACAAGGCATGTTACCTGCATTGTTTCAAAGTGCAATCCAAGGCTACATCCCCCAACTGCAGCAACAAACTTCTAATTTTCCAAACAATCCTTACTTACAAGTATTCATGGGAAATCAAGCCCAACTTCAACAGCATCCAATGCACCCTTCCGGTTTAGCTAACGGTACCAGTGTTAACGCCACAACTGCTGCCACACCCTCGTCCAATGGCACAGATATGTTCATGGGGAATCAAGCCCAACTTCACCAGCATCAAATGCATCCTTCCGGTTCAGTCAACGTTACCAATGTTGACGCCGCAACTGCTGCCATGTCCTCGTCCAATGGCCCAGATGTGTTCATGGGGAATCAAGCTCAACTTCACCAGCATCCAATGCATCCCTCTGCTTCAGCCAACGGTAACAATGGTGACACCACAACTACTGCCATGTCTTCGTCCAATGGTCAAGATGTATTCATGGGAAATCAAGCTCAACTTCACCAGCATCCAATGCATCCCTCTGCTTCAGCCAATGGTAGCAATGGTGATACCACAACTACTGCCATGTCTTCGTCCAACGGCCAAGATGTGTTCATGGGAAATCAAGCTCAACTTCACCAGCATCAAATGCGTCCCTTCGTTTCCAACGGTGACACCACAACTACTGCCACATCCTCGTCCAACGGCTCAGATGATAATAATGCTGTCACAACAACAAGTGATACAGCATCGTTGTCATTTGGCGCAGAGGAAAGTTCGACAGCAGGGGCCGCATCTTCAAGTGAAGTTAAAGCAATGCCGTCCCGAAGTAATAGGAAGAGAGCAAGATCTCCTTTTCAAGATAAATAGAATAAGCGCTAGCTAATGATAGGAAGACCTAGTTTGGGTTGCAAGGTTCAAAGTAATTATTTCTTTGATTTTGTCCAATTTGCTTCACATCACCAATGACACCAAATAATGATATAGGTACACATCAGATCTTAATTTAGTCACAATCAAAGGTAGACCCAATCTAGTTCAAATACCTCCATCATGTTTTGAATGGCCGCACAAAGTAATAGGAAGAGAAATAGATCTCCATCTGAAGAAATTTCACAGGTGCTACAATATCTAATAATAGGAAAATGCCAGTTTTAGGGCGCAAATTTCACAGTAAATATTCTTTACTTATGGTTACTGTTTGTCTGTGTTTGCCCAGCAAATTTGCTCTGCATCACCAATGGCCAATGACATACAAGAATGGCATAGGTAGGTATATCAGATCCATTTCAATTCAAGTAAACCAACAGATGGTTACCAATTTTCACACATCCAGATCACACAATAAAATTTGGCCTTATGAACCTTTAATGAATCATTCATATTTCCATGAGAACTTCATATTGCAACGAATGCATTTGCCAGGCAAAGTCTGTTATCATTTGCTCATACTTGATGTATTCTTCAAATATCGGCATGAATTCAGCATCTTTTCTTATTTCCTCCAACACAGATGTAGTAGACACGCCACCATCCCTCTCAGAAACATTCCTCCTAACGTCTTTCTTTGGCCTTTCATCGCCTCCATCTTCCTCAGTTTCTTCTGGAATGTATTCATTGAATAATTCTTTCACATATTCACTTCTATGATTGCTAGTGAATTCGCCAGATACAAGTACATGTCGAAGTATCTGCATAGATTGAGACATTCGTTCAGCCACTCCCATAATCACATTGTAATGCACTAAATTTTGAATGGCTGCACGAGCTTTGGCTTCTGCTCGCTGCTCTTCATGCGATAACGTGCTTGGTTCCATTATTATTTGATCGGCCTTCATGTTGGCCTGGCTTGGAGTCAATAGGTACGAAAGACTGGTACCCCAATACTCATTCGCTGCCCTGCTGCCACGTATTCGTTTTTTGATCATTGCCACAATGTCTTCCATTTTCTCGCTATTCTCATCTTTGTTGTTGTTGTTGTTGTTGTTGTGGTTTCTATTGATCTGGTACAAAATTCCGCTGACAAATCTTGTCTTTGGATCTCGTAAGAATACAATGTGCCTCACTGGAGGAGGAACGTTATAATCGCCTCCTCCTGCTGTACTATTGCTAAATAATATCGAATCTCCCGTGCCTATTCGCATATGTCCTCCATAGATGTCCACATTTTCCCGAATGACTGTATTATTCACAGTCGGATACCGTCGTTTCTTCATGGATTCATGATCATACAATTCTTTGCGTCCATCTACAACCTCTTTTACCCGACACTTCTTCCAATCCTCATCTGATTGAATGGAGGAAGGTGTCACTCCTGTACAACTGATGAGTACCATCCACGATTTTCGGCACAGCTGGGAATATTTTTGAAAGAACGTTCGTATTGTTGACCCTGCAGCTTTGTAGACGTGTACGAATGCAAACATTGGTTTCTCCTCGGATAAAGGATCGATGGCTTCTTCATATCTATCGCCACAAGTCCATGGAGCTGGACGGATTGCTTGCGTGGCCATTTCTCGGGTGTACACTGGTAGTGGTATGGCAGATACTGCAAGTCGTGGTTCGCCTGGTTCCGATGATGACTGAGAATGAGAACTCTCATCAACCTCGGCTGCACGACTGTTCTGCTGCGTCTTTGTTTTCTTTTGAACTAACTCTCTATTACTATTACTGGGAGGCATATTCTGCGTGGCCTCAACCTCAACCTCTGCAGCTACAGGACTGTATCTATGTGCAGGACCACCCATGCCCATGTGATGAGTCGTTGGCGAATAAACGAGGTGTAGATGTAGAAACAGATACAGATGGACCCCAATCAGAATGAACAGCAGAGGTCTGATCTTCTTGCTCATCGGCGTGTCGCCAGAGGCGACTTCGCTACCTCTTTTGATCATCATGGTCTGATTCGGTAAGAGTATCCTATGATGCGTCCACTGACCGCCATAAGCAAAGCGTAGATCGAAATGAGCCTTGGGTCAATTTGGGTGCATGCAATGACGATATGAATGCGATCGAAGAGTAGGAGTGGGAGGAGAATCAGCCAACGGCCAATTATTGAGGACTTTTCTTAGGATCCGTTTTACCCACAAGAACCATCACGATACTTGGATATTTTTTGCGGTCGTCATTATTTTTTGTCGTCCGTATCCACGTTGGTACAAGATGCCATAGAAATTCTTACATTGGGCGCCGGCCGTGCCTATAAATGTTGCTATTTTCCATATTTGCTCCTTCTTCGAATCAGGTTTTGAGAGCTCATGTCTCTGCCTTATCTGCTGAAGTCATATCTATCATGAGCCAACATTTTTGATTTCATACAAATTCCTACGTAGGATTCACCATCGCCGTCGCCGGCCCGCTATCCACCAATCAGTCCACTGATCCACCATCACACCACTGGCCGCACTGGTCCACTTCCCACGCCACCCATACCCTCTTCTTCTCAATGTCCGCAATAGCAGCTCTCCCACCAGCACCCACCAGCCTCCCTCCGCCTCCAGACGGCGGCTCGGCAACAGCATTCGAGCCTCCTCCGCTCGCGGTCCTCCCAGGCGATGACCTGACGCGTTTCATCCTGCACAATCCTCCTCCCGCGAATTTTGGCGCGTCTCCTCGAAAGAAGAAGAAATCTCGATCCAACAAAAATAGTGATACCGGCGATGGCGATGAGGATACGGCCAAGCGTCCGCCCAAGATTGGCGCTGGACTGATATGCACACATCAACCATCAAACAGTACCTCCGACAACACCAACAATAATGATTCACCTCCCATCAGCATCAAAGCCACCGTGGCCGGAAGACTATTATACCGTCCCTCCTCGCGAACGTGGTACATCGCCTCCAACCCCCGCCGATATCACCTGGCCCAATCACCCGTATCATCCGCATCCCTCGCCAAATCCTCACAGGGCATCGCCGCCAACATGGGAGTGGGGGACAGAGTCATCGGCGTCATCGAAGCCCAAAAGGCCTCGGCCGATTATTACCGCGTCAACATATTCGGATCACACTCGGCGCTATTGAACGTGTTGAGTTTCGAAGGTGCCACCAAACGAAACCGACCTCAGTTGGAAGCGGGAAGTTTGATTTACTGTCGTATAGTGAAGGGGTTTGGAGGGGGACGAATGGATCCGGAAGTTTCGTGCAAAGTCGGCGGAGGGAACGGGTCCAACAGCGGCGTGTCTAGCTACAACGAAGAAGACGACGACGGAGGAGCCGCGCGCAAGGATTGGATGACCAACGAAGGGACCTACGGACCCCTCACGGGCGGCACCTCCTTTCGCATCTCCCTGGGCTTGGCACGCGAATTATTGCTACCCAATAATGCAGTGCTGGCAGCATTGGACAAGAGTGGAATCCCATTCGAGATTGCGATTGGTGTGAATGGTATTGTGTGGGTGAATAGTCCCGAGCCGGAGATTACTATTATGTTATTGAATGCGATCAAGAATAGTGAGGTTATGGATGAGGAGCGGGTTAGGGGGATGGTGAAGGTTATGGTGAAGAATGTTAAGAAGGAGCTGGAGGTAGATTAACCGATGTGGCAGTCTTTGACAGGGTAATGTTCTGATATACCAATAATTGCCATGATTGTTGGATCATAATTTGGTATTGCAAACTTATTTGCATGATCATATTCACCTGAATCTGATACCAGAATTGGATTCTCATTGTACCCATACAATCAATCCTATTCATGAACCAAATAATAATGGGTATCACATATCACTGCAAATATACGAGTGAAAATATGCTCACCTCATTCCGCTAATTCCTTGTTTCTAAGCTAAAATGGAGTGCCTGTTTGAGTCTGACAGCAACCGCAAGTAGGAAAAAGTGCCATTTGATTGCAATGCACCTATTTGGCTCAATTCATTCAGTCTTAATCTTATTTGCACATTCATTTTCGCTGGAATTTGATACCAGAATTGGAATCTCATTGTGCTCATACAATCTATCACATTCATCAACCAAATAATGTGTATCACCTGTCAAAGCAAATTAAGCAAGGGGTCAGGCAATGTAGCAATATGACACGGAGAAAATAATTCACCGCATGCCGTGGCTTCCTCAGCCAAAGTGGAGTGCCTGTAGACCCATCTTACAATGCACTCATTTGGATCAATAGTTCAGTAGACAATTCACTTCTTGTTTTGTTGATTAAGACTTAACAATTAATTTGCCACACACATATTCCAAAGATATGACATGCTTCACATTTCAAGCACCCTCCTGTAGATACCACGAATAATTCATAAACACTCAATCAAGTGATGAGAGGATCATTCATTTTTCAGCATCACCCCCCCCTATTGACACAACACCAAAACAGAAAACACGTGCATCTGCCATAGCTCGTCTCTGTACAAAAATCTTTCATCCTCCCCCTTCCCCTCTAATATTGCTCATATTTAATATTTTTTTGATTCGGAAGGTGGTCCAAAGAAAAGGATCTGTGGTCCAATAACCCACCCATGCTTGCCATGTCCGAAATCCGTACACATCATGTATTATTATTCCGTCACCCTAAAACTAACTAGCAGTGCAGCACCCCCCGTTTCCACCCCCTCCTCCTCCAGCACCTCCCCCGACATTGTTGTGATAAATATTTTTTTGTTCCTGTCCTGCCTCGGCCTTCATGAACGAATCGCTGCTCGCCTTCGCCTGACAAAATTCGGCGATTTTGGCACGCGCTTCGTCCGGAGTGGATTTGGCCGCTTTGACACCCGTTAGAATTTGTTTGAGCTGGGTTATTTCCGCGGTGAGGAGGTCGATTTCGGAGATTTCGTCGTAGCCGTCCATGATTAATTGTTGCTATGTTTGTGGGTTGGTTGGTTTGCGTTTGCCTCGATGTCAACTGTGCGCCGATGATGATGATTCCGCCGAGAGATTGTTTTGATAGTATGTCAAAGTGAGTGAGCGTTGTTCGTTGGCAGGTTCCAGATCAGATCACAGGATCAGTCACAGGATCTCTATCGTTAGGCAAAACCAATGGATAAATTAGTTACGTGACTTTGACTTTCTAAGGGAATCAGTCACGCCCGCGCTATTTTCCATTTCCCCACAACGACAACGACAAACGGCTATTGCTATTGTACAACCTGATAAGAACGACAACAACAACGACAACCATGAGGGTTCTTTGTCTCCATCCCGCAGCCTCCTCCGCACTACAATTCAGCCGAGACCTCTCCAAGCTGGAAGAGCGCCTGTGGACGAAACACGGCATCGAGTTAGTTTTCGTGGACGGCCCGCTGCTCGACGCGCAGGTCGGCGACGCCGTTGGCCAAGAGGAGGGCGGCATCAATGCCATCGTCGAGCCCCAATGCAGTGGCGACAGCGGTAGTGGCGAGGAGCAGGAACATCGTGTCTCCAGACGATGGTACGTCGAGGAATCGACCCGCAGGGCACTTCCGCCAACTGAATCAGGCGCGACGCAGCCCGCGTCATCGTCCCGCGTGCAATATTCCGGACTCGACGCGTCATTGCTGCACTTGTCCCAGATATGGTCGAAAGGCGGAGCGGGAAATTCCAACAGCAACTCGGGTATGAATGACTGCCTGCCTTTTCAGGGGGTGATGGGCGTAGGACAGGGCGCCGATGTTGCGGGACTGCTGCCCCTATTGAATTATCAGCAGGGCGAAGAAGAAGAAGATGATGATGATGATGATGAGAAAGAAAATGTCATTGATAAACCAACCATGTTTCAAGGGTTGCAGTTTGTGGTTTTGGTTGATGGAAGAGATATTGCTGCTCAAAATGGCGAAGGAAACAATGATAGCGAAGGATCGGAGAATGATTTGTATGTGGGTCCAGATGGCATACAAAGTTTGCACGTTATCATGGGAAGTGATGGCATTAATGATTCAAACAAAAGCAGAAGAAATAACAGCGAGAAGTTGGCAAAGCAATACGGCCCCAACGCCACGACTCATCATCACAAGCATCAAAATCAGCAAAGCAACGAAGCAATCCCATCCACCCCATCCCTATCCAACGCCATTGGCAAATTCCTCGTTAGCCAAAAGAACAAAATATATTCCAACTCCAAATCACGGGAATTGATATCGTTGCAGAATCAGCTCTCGAATGTAGAACAGCTCGCGACTTTGGCGATATCGCAGGAAATTCAGCGGAATCCGCCCAAGGCGCTCATGGCCGTCATTGGGCCTGCTGCGATGATGCCGTCAAATGATGCTATGAGCACCGAAGCGATAAAAGGACACTGTCAGGATGATGAGGAAGGAGAGGTGAACGAAAACAAACAGCAAGGAGGGAAGGAAAATGTAAAGGTTGTCGATAAGGCTGTGGGAGCTTGGCAGGGAGCCAGGAGAAGGGGTTTCGGGGAGGAGGGTGGAGGGGCTCCTTGTCCTGGAGAGTTTTTGTTGAGAGAAGATGAACGTTGAGCTATTTTTACCATTTGGGGTTTATTGAGCAAATGGGTCATATCAGCATTAGATGGTGACATGACTAATATTGTATCCCTGTCTACATAAGACCAGATAGGGGGAGAGTGGAAAATGTCCATTCTCACCGTGACTGATGACATGGTATCATTCATGTATACTTGACTTGTATGAATACGATAACTCTCGTTTATTAACATCACGTGAGTCTCTTCTCAAGCCAAATGATGAACTCAAGTGGAATGAGAGAGATCAAATTAGCAGTAGTTTATAATTGCATTGTCCTACAACAATGACACGTGCAAACTTAAAAGGCTGTGTTCTTTTGCCTAGTATATATCTCCGGTCTTATTCAATTGTATTTTAGTATTTGCCACCTCAAATATGGGAGACAACAAAACCATGGGCAGCCATGCTGTTGCGTGTGGACTTGGGCCGTCATTCTTCTGTGGTGTTGTACAATACTCCACTTCACTTATTTTGACTTATGTATTATTCCGCCGACTTTACTGTCCCCGGCTCTTACTTTTGTACCCATAAGAGAATAACCCCTATTTTAGCCCGTTGCATTATATTTTCTCTTCCCACGCTATCTGATTCTCTCTGCTGGTAGCTTAGCTTTTGGGGTGTCGACAATAGGATCTCGGTGATATCAATTTTGTTTCAGTTCGTTTTTTTACCTACGACAAGCTTAACAGGCTGTAAATAAGCAGGTAATAGTCCACGGACAAGCACAATTAGTGGTCAGGGTCAAAGGTAAAGCATCACATTGCGATACATGGTAATCCATGGTCAAAGGTCAGCAGTCTATGCCATGGGGTCAGTGATTCTATTACACCGTAAATAAGCAGGTAATAGCCCATGGACAAGCGCAAGTGGTGGTCAGGGTAAAAGTCAATCATCGCATTGCGATGCATGCTAGTCCATTGTCGAATGTCAGTTCAGGTCAGGGGTCAATTACGCTATTACATTACAACTGGCAGGGAATTGTCCAGGGGCAAACACAGACAAATTGTGATGCATGGTAGTCTCCTTGGTCAAAGATCAGATCAGGTCAAAGGTCATTTATTTGATTACGCTGCAAATAATCAGGTAATAGTACATGGACAAGTGCAGTCAGATTGTGATGCATGATAGCCTATGGTCAGGCGTGAATGATCAATTAATTTACAAAAGTCATGCACTTACATTGCATTGTATTACGTGCATATAATTTATGGAATACAAGCATTGTGCTCAGTATATCCTATTTGTGAACGGTAAAACTTGTATACAATGCATTACAATATGCAATTATGCATGGTGACACAGGAGCCAAAACTGCTCAATGTAGTGCATTACCAA
>JALLOZ010000298.1:0-13405 GCA_036939875.1 Thalassiosira pacifica
GTAACACTTGCTAGATAAATCAGTAGTGTTGTAGGTACGAGCAGCGAAACTATTTTTTATTGTCGGTACTTCCTCAAGTCCTCATTTCCAAGTTTTGCCGTCAAATTGTTACATGACCTAACATGACCCCTCTTTTGTACCAGGTGTACATGATCCTAGATAAATTGACGCCGCCGGTTTTATTCGATGTGTTCCTCAAGTAACAAAACGCCGGAACAGATGGGATCCGCCCCCCCCTCTACTCCTCTACCTGAACCTATTACCTACTCCTAAGTAGATGCTTCTAGAGGTACCTCCTAGGTACCTTACAGGGTACGCTCTACCTACACCATCCGAATGACCACGAATGACCATGGCGGATGGCGTATTGGATGGCGGACGATTCACAGATAGATGAACACTCTAGGCGAGAGACAATTAATGCCGCCTTCCGAAGTTGAAAACGCTGACGCCAACGATCAAGAGTGGAACAAGTTCTCGTTGCCACTCTCCTTCATTCATTCACCCTCATCGTTTTGACATCTCTGTTCGTGGCCATGGTAGCTTATGCACTTTCTGTATCACGGCGTAATGCCATCAACGAAGCTCAACGAGGCCCGAGTGATCACGGACGCGAGCGTGAAATTGGCAGTGGTGGAACTGATAATCGCGACGAAGGCAGCAGCAGTGAGGATGAAGACATAAACGCGGAGGGTTCCAACAGCGAGCTGGCAGTATTGGTATGCAGCGCCAACGTCGGGAACGCCGAGCCCACCCCCGAATCCTTCGCCGAGTGGGTCCCCGACGACGGCGAAATCGATGGCCCGCTGTCCCAAACAAAATATCCCGTCGAGGCCGATGGCGCGGAGGGGGTTAGCGCCTCGCTGAGCGGAGCCAATAAAAAGTTCGACATAATCGTAATCGGTATGCAAGAGGCGGCCTTCGTGGAGAAAAGGCGTAGATCCTCGCAATTTGATGTTGACGGATTGGAGGAGTCGAAGTCAAACGGTGATTACGGGGCGGCGGGTACGAGCGAGAATTCGCAGGCACAACCACTGCGCGCTAATGACATTTTTGGGGCGGTCGAGAACAGAGTCGCGGAGGCGAAGAAGGAAACCAAGAATGGCAGTCATCATGTATTCAAGAAGATTGTCAAGGCGAACATGCTTGTCAGGGGGCTGACCACTTCTCAGACCTACAAAGCGTGAGTTTGATACTGATTGATTTGTTTATTTATTTTATTTATTAACATGTTGGTATCTACGATATCTACCGATGTCTATGTATGAATGTACCTACAATACCCCTTTATGTCATCTTATGTCATGAAGACTTGTTCATTTTTTTATGCAAACAATTCCGAGCAATCTCTCACTTTCGCAATATCGTTGGCGGCGCCTTGATTTTTCATGCTGGCATTTGTTCAGGCCTACACCTAGGCATCACGACGAAGGGGACCGCAAGAAGTTCTATGGAAATCCCGCCATGAAGTCTGGTAGTTATGACACAAGGAAATTTATGCAACTTATTGAGAACCGTTGCCCATCTTATTCAATAGTCACATCCAAATTGAGGGGGGAGATGCGTTTGATTGTGTTGGTATTGAAAGATTTGGCCGAGGAAATATCTGATGTCTATACTGCTGGTGAGAACACAGGCATTGGGTCATTTTTGGCGAACAAGGTATGTGTGCTAAATAATACAAAGCCTGAGTGTTCGCCGTTGGGGTTTGCTTGGTAGTGTTCAACAAATTTATTCCCTCGTCTTATCAATCTCATAGGGCGGGATAATTGCAACCTTTGATCTGAGAGGCACACGTCTCTCATTCATGACCTGCCACCTCGAAGCTCACGAGGGGAACACTCACTACTTAAACAGGAACAAGAACCTGGCTGAAATCTTTGCTGGCGCGAAGACAGACCACAACTACCCTATGCACGATGCCACCATCATTTCTCACCACATGTTTGTGTGCGGGGATCTAAACTATCGTATCAAATTGGGTGAAGTGGAGCCGAAACAAATTAGGAAAACTTATAGGAGTCGCAGTACCTTCACATTGAGAGCAAGTATTAGCATGAAGAAACAATTCGCGAACAAGATGTTGACCGATTCCTTTACCAAGATGTTGACCGATTCCTTTACTTCCGACAAGTCACAAGACCTCAACCTTGAAGAAAAGGAAGTCTCTCCTGTCGGCAAAAAGAAACCTGCTTCCATTGACAAAAAGAGAGCTGTTTCTGTTGGTGAAAGGAAATCCTCTTCTGTTTCTTTCGGTTCTCCTTCTGTTGACGAAAAGAAATCCCCTGCGGCTAATGCAGCTAATGGCACTCATTACGCCTTGGCAAAGTCACTCATGGAAGCAGAGGACTGGAAGACTTTGAATGATGGAGATGAATTAGCAATGGCTCTAAAGAAAAAGGAATGTCTGGCCGGATTCAAAACGTTGCCGTGCAATTTTCCGCCTACTTTCAAGGTGGATAGATGTGAAGGCTATCAGTATAATGAAAAACGAACTCCGAGGTAAGATGCCATTGCTTTGTCTTGGCCGACTTTTTTTCATGGTTTCTCAGTCATTCTCCTGCCTGTAACTTTTACGCATATTCAGTTACACAGATAGAATATTGTGGAAGTCAGCTGACGGTATGGTGGACAATGTCGTGCCATTCCTTTATGAACCTTGTCCTGATTTCATTACCTCTGACCATAAGCCAATCCGTGGAGGATATGTGGTGAAAACGAACAGGGAGTAAGTTACTGCTATGTTTCTCATCTTGACCAGTCGTGGTACGTTTCTCATCTTTGTACTTCACCACAACACACTGTTTAGAAAACACTACAAAAGTCCAAGTCCACCTGATCGAACTTCTAAACTTGGCCAATCAAAGCAGGGAAACAACGAACGCCAGGTACAACTGTTAGTCTCGGACATAAAATGCACCAATCTTCCAATTATGGATAATGAGTTAATTGTAAGCAATGATATCATTTCTGATGATTCTATTTGGGGATTGCTTTTTCCATCAGTGACAACCAACTCAAAACGTTCATCTTTCACCGTTTTTACTCAGGGTGGTCTGGCGGATCCCTACATCCTCTTTGTGTCATTTCCAAAACCTTTATTGTGGAAAAAGGCATGGCCAGTGACAAAGATTATAAAGCACAATTTGAACCCTGAGTGGGTAGAGGATATTCATTTAACATTTGATGAATGTGCAGATGCGAAAGGAAATATTTCGCTTAGTGGGCATATGCTCTACATGACTGTGATGGACGAGGACATAGGCAATGGCGATGATCTAATCGGAACGGTGGCGCTGAATGTGAAAGAATTGTGCTCTAACTTGGAGTTAAAAGTGCACGACAATCTGAACTCTTCTACTGGCAATCTGCACTCTGCTAATACGAAAAGTACCTCAACTGGAAATATACAAACAACAAAAATTTCAAGGCCTGTTCTGCGAAACGGGCTAGAGTTTGGAATGCTGGAGTGCACCATTTCGGCAGGATACTTGGCGCCTGGCAAGGAAACAAAGGATTTCCTCAAAAGTGCCAAGAAGGTTAGATCAAAAACTCAAAAGATATCCCTGACAAACAAAATCTTCGGATTGGTCCCGTGGTCGAATTGAAATTATTCCTGTGAATATCAATTTTTTTACCAATGTGGTTGGACTTGAAATGTAGTAAGGCTAGATATGGTATGTTGCCTGTCAAGGAAACAAAGGAGATCCTTAAAATCGCCAAGAAGGTCAGATCAAAAACTTATAGAGAACCCTGACAAATAGAATCTTTGGAATGCATGATCCCGGCTGTGCCTGATGTGATTTGTTCCTGTGAATGTAATGTCCCAATTAATTTTAAGCAGTGTGGCTGAACTTGAAATGTAGTAAGCCCATGCAACTTCATTGAAGCAAAGTTTCGTTTGCCATCACAGCAATCCCACTCTGTCCATGTACCTAGGAATGTCTATCATCTTTTTTCTTCCACTCTCAGATCATTGAACTTCGAAATGATGACGCCGGGATCACTCGAATACCGCCTCTACCACCCCATCCCGGGGCAACACCTGCGCCCCTGAAGCAAAGAGTCTCCCTCAGCTTCAAATGCGACATCACATACAAAAGTCTAGTGGGGTCGGGCGGTGGTGTCAACTCGGACGGAGCAACTCCAAAATTTTGCTTACACAATTGTGTCCATAACTCATTTGCATTTGCCATATCAGACCAGCTTTGGCAGACACACGAGGCACGGGAGAGTGTTCTAGCATCGCAGAATGAGAGAATTTGCGGTACGACGTCGGAGATTACGGAAGGAAGGTTTACTGCCGATCGGCACATGTTCCTGAAACGAGTGGGACTCTTTGTGCTTGACGGCAATCTTAAGGGAAGTCGTTTGTGCTGATGCATAGAAGACGATATTGGACGAGGAATGAATGGGACCTGCTCATGTGAGTGACGGAAAAGAATGGAAGTGTAAGAGTGGAGCCCATATCAATCTAATTGCCCAACGCCGAGAATAGTAACTTTGATGACGCACCAGCATATGCCCGCCTTTGCCTGAACCCTCCCTATCTGAGTCGCAATTGCCATCAAATGATTTCATCATAGTATCTTCTTGAATCTATTATGAATTGTAGTATCGGCTTCGTCATTCAAGTCGTTGTCCAGCTAGCAAAGAACTGATGAATGTAACAATGAGGAGGAAATAAAGACCGCAATTCTGCCACGGCGACAACAGCAACTTCCAACTTCCAACGTTCGTTGTCCGACGAACAACAAAAGGAGAATGGAGGCGATCGAATGAAGCGAAGTTCCGTTCTTTGTTCACTTTTCTTCGACTGCTTCATTTTTTATTCTGCTTGAAGTGTGCGTGCGTGCATCCGATGTCATCGCTAAAATCTAAAAAATCTAAATCGCCAAGTTCAAAGTGGAGAGATCTTTAGTAATGGTTCCTCTGTATGTGGCATCAAGGCTCCAACGTACGCGCGCGCAGGTACGCGCGCACCCGCCCCCCCGTCGGTCTACCTGCCTATCGTACTTCCTACCTACGATACAATCACAATGTAGGTCAGGCCTATGTACCTAGGTAGATAATATCGTACGCATCAGCGAGCAACGTCGTATGGTACGATACCATAAGTACGCACAGCACATAATCCTCACAAAGAATCAATCACAGCACGCACAGTCAGATCTCAGATCGCACAATCCAATTCTTTGTAGAGCGATGAGTACGAATCTGAAACAATAGGAGTAAACATCTTTGTACAATGAAAGATAGAATTACGATATGTGCTCAACGGTGGTAGGAGAACGAGTAGGTAAGCGCTTTAGCTTTAGTATTATCTTGTGCCATGCTCTTCACTAGCTATTCTGCTCTGTAAGAGCATTTCGTTCCTGAACCCTGTTATGGTTATGGGTACGATATCTTCTTGCCATAAACTCTATTATTCACGCCTCCTCCAATCCATTTGAAACAACGGATCTGCGTGGATTTCAAAAACAATGTATTTTTCATCAGTCAAGGGCCAGCCCATCAGCATCTAGCATTTCCCCACTGGTCGAATCCATCGCACGATCTTGGTAGATCCTCCTTGCCGTCTTCAAATCCTCCCAGAACACTTTCTTTGTTACAGGCAGTACCTCCTTCATTCTGAACATGAGAGTAGCACCAACAGCTACCATTATGACATTGGCGATTGTGAGCAATAACGACATTATTCCCATTTGGCTGAAGTCTGAAGCAATTTCTAACAAGTCTTGTTCATCTTGAAAATTAAAGTCTGAAAAATTGTCATCATTGATTATAGCCATGACCCATAGCATGCCACTATTCACTATGCATGCGGTGAACATGGACATGCATTTTAGATTTTATCATTGAGGTATGAAATTAAGATGAAACACACATCGTTTGCAAAGCTATAACTCACCAGCTGGAGGAAGTAATGATGCACTAATTGCCACACCAACCAAGCTCGATTTCTGGTCGTCCAAAACGCTAAGCGCCACACCCAAGCCAGAGAACAATGCTATGGGGATTCCTGCAAAAACATTCTGGAGAAGTTTGCATGTTGAAGGCATAAGTGGCAGCAGCAATACATTCGGATGTGCAATAGCAAGCAACTGATTCTCACCGTCTTCGTTGCACGGTTCACTTTCCCATCACCACAAAACAGATTAAGAGAGATCAGTTATGTCATCTAGTAGCAACGCTTCAAACTTATAACTTGGAGACTGCATAACTCACGCATCTCCTCGGTGGGCCAATCTTCTGCCATGTGTGTCCAACTGCAACTCACACCTGATGTGCATTAAAAACGTCAATAACTTCTCAATAGTAATCAAAAGAGAAAACAGTATTGTCATATATTGCAGCTATGAAAATCTCACCAATAAGTAGGCCAAAAAAGATACAGCACAAAACTGACAACGCCTCATTTCTCGCCGAGCGTATAATAAGCGACCAGTCCGAAATGATCAATCCCTGTGGATGGTACAGATGATGTAGGCGTGTTCAAATGCGTAAGGAGGACAATATACGAAAAAGATACGTAGTACTGAATCTCATTATGATTGCTTGAGCTTACTCACATAACTCATACCAATGACTGGTCCCATTATTGGTGAAAGAAGCATGGACGAAATAACTGTCGTAGAACTATTTGTTGCCAAACCTATAACCGTGCCGTGCCAGCAAACAAACAAACAGCAATAGAATGAGACCCCACCATAAACAAAAAATATAATATATTAAATGAATCAACAACAACATCTATACCATGTAATGAAAGGCTGATGACCTACCTAAACCTGCAACAACACTTGCAACCATCAAAAGACAACCGTAGTTAAAATCCCAGTTGACGCCATTACTTATTTTGTCATGCATCAACTTAATCCGAACTATTTGTTCTTGATTTACAACTTCTGTTGTGTTGCTTTTGACGAAAATCTGAGAAGTCATTTGAGTTTTGTATTTTCATTTGAATTAAAGCAAAATGAGTATGCGTGTATGAGGAAGAGGATTAGACATGATAAATTAGCATACCGAATCTTATTAAGTCAAGTGCTCCTTTGATAGTAATCGAAAGGATCACGCACTGGCAGGTGCAACTTGTCATCTCCATCGACACACATGCTAGACCATCCTTACATGGAGCATGCATCATACTATGAATCTATTATCTGTTTACATTACTCACATCTTTAACGTCGCACCTATTGATCTTCCTACCCGCCCTCGTGTCAATTGAATATCGGTCAATATCATTGCCCTCCCCATCCAACTTGGGCAGGGTGACGCCTGACACTGTCGACGGTGCAGCAAATTTTACTGTCACATTCTCATTGATGGTGGAGCTAGAGTCCGGCGTGACCATGTCCGATGTTTCCTCTGTGCCATTGGTGCCGGGCGTGCCGGGAGATGCAGCGTCATCCATGACACTTCTCTAGATGGTACCTACAAAGCCCCCAAGCGAGAAACTGTTTCTTTAATGCTGTTCTCGGTTATCGTCCGAGGATTTATGTGTATCGAAGAAAGGTCTGCAAATCGTTTGGAAATAGCAGTCCTTTTCGATCATAGCTAGCCACAAGGCGAGCGTTGAATTGGTTCAATTGGTGCGCGGTGGACGCTGGACATGGCGCTGGATATCTTCTAGAGCTAGCCTCCACCCTTGCTCCATCATCGTTCGTACCTCTCTCGAGAGAGGTATCGTATCATGTGCCCGCCCTCATATCATGTTTCATTTTTATTGCTGTGCCAACCTCTCCGACTTCGAGGTCGAGCTGGCAGCAAGTAAAGATTATGTAAGTTTCTTCTTGGTTAGAAATGCAAACTGAAATATAATGATTCCTAAATAGGATACTACAATGTTTACTGGCAGCTCCAGTTATTTTAAAATATTAGTTTCTACATTGGATTCAGTACTAAATCTCGCTCGCTCGTTCAGACAAGATTCAGAAAACGACATTTCCGACTCGCAGACAAAGATCCATCCGGAGGCTATGTATCAAGATCCTATGTTAGATACAGGTATTGTACGATACATAAGGTACCTACCTACTTAAGTATGGATCACTCTGGATGACATGACAGCCAGGATAACAGCCATCCATTTTTGGTTGACGGATGGAGCAAGTCGATGATCGATGATGCGATGGTGATCAATGGTGATGGTGTGATGGCCCGGCGCCGCCAGCGCCTTGCTACAATTAATACGTTATTATTTTGAACAACATACGATAACCTTATTCACAAGCATACTCAACAAAAATGGCAGAGCCTCATGTAAATATGAGCCCTGGCGACGGCGCCCCAGTCCCAGAACCGGTGAAGGCAGTAGCGACGGAGGCGGCGGCGGCAAAAGAAGATGGATCTCGTCCTGATGGTAATGGAAATTTCTCCACGACTGAAAATCCCTGCGCGTCGTCGAAAGCAGAGGCAGATAAAAAATCAAATGGCGACAACATCGACAATGGCATCACTACCACCGTCCTCAGCACCTTGGAGTACGACCCAGCGACGATAGCACGCTATATTCACTACTACAAAACAGGCGAGGACATCAACAATCCACCACCCCCCATCATCAACACAAACACCGATAACACTGAAGGTAACAAAGAGCCACCGAAAAAGAAGCAAAAACAACGAAAAAAGAAACACATCCCCCCAGAAGTCCAAAAGACGCGTCGCACCATTCAGCTATGCTGCCGCGATCACAACTTGCCCCTAGCTCTCGAAACGTTTCACGCTGCAATGAGGAATTTGATCAAAATGGAAGCTCAAGTGTTTTATCAATTGTTGAATTTGTGCGAGGGGACATTCGCGGAGAGTCGAGGAGGAGGAGGTGCATGTACTAGGGGGGTCGTGCATGTAGGCACTCCCAAGAATCCTAAATTGACAGTGGATAATGAAAGTAAGGAGAAGAAGAATGAGAGGGCTCCTGACAATGATGTTGTTGAGAAGCAGAAGAAGGAGGCCGATGCAAATAATGCAGAAGGAGGCAATGATGGAAAAGAGACCAAAACAGCCGCACCTCCTGCATCCACATCCACTACCAGTACTTCAACTTTCAACAAAAGCAGCAACATTACCACCATCACCCTCCAACAACGACTCCACCACGCACACAGCATACACGCCCTCCTCTCCGCGATAAACGTGCCCCTCATCGAACAGGCATTCACGGCTCTGGTGCGTCTGGCATCCCGCGCGAGAGATTACGAACGGGCCGAACGGTACCTGACCCAGGCGGAGGGGACGCAGCAGTGCAAAGTCAAGTTGCGGCTTTATTCCAGTTTGTTGCGGAGTTATTGCGGCGAGTTGGATGATAATACAGATAACGATGGTGGCAAAGGCAAAGCAGAGGATGCAAAGAAGAATGTGTCAGTGACGCAAGAAGGACTAGTCAAAGCTCTGCAGGTGTGGAAACGAATGCACGACAATAGCGGGGGAATCTCCTCCGGCAAACCGAATAAGAAGAAGGACGAAGAGGAGGTTGCTGCAGCCTTGGCTCGAGCCACGGCCTCGAACGACACAGCTGCCTCCAGGTCACTGTTTGGGGAAGGGGTCTTGCCCAAGATAACTCTTACGGAGTTGGAATATTCCGCCCTCCTATCTTGTGCTACCAAGTTGCACGATGTGCCAGTGGTGGGGCGAATCATGAGCGATGTGGCTGATAGGATACCAGTTCCCGGAATCAAGACGACAGAGGTGATAATGAACTGGTTTCGCCGTGATAAGGGTGATTTCGCACAAGATGCGTCCTCCGCTTTGGATCACGTGGCATTGCCACCTCGCCAGGATCCACCTCTGGGGAGCGAGACCAATCCGAATGGAAAGGGATGGAATATTCATCGTGGGTGTACCATCGATACGTCCTCGGGGGAACTAACCTTGACAACCACCACTCCCGATTCGTCCAAAGACGAAGGTGGTTCTTCCGCAGTCAAACCGCCCGACGCTCAGTACAGACTCAAACCCGTGGAATTGACCGACAGAGCATGGAAGGCCATGCGAGAAATGAACAGCTCCATCGTTTTAGATGGGTCGGTGGAAGGAAATTTGAGTCGCTATCAGGGCGGTGGGAAAGGGAAGAAACGCGCTCGTGGAGATAATAATAACAACAATGGAAACAACAACCAGAACCAACAAAATAGGAGTCAGAGGAAGAATAAGGGCGACAACAGTCACAATCACAGTAACGGTGGCAAATCACAAGGGAGAATCAATGCATGGAAGAAATTTGAATCCTTTCTTGAGAATCATCCACCCTACAATGTCGTCATTGACGGAGCCAATGTCGGATACTACGAGCAAAATTTCCAAAATTCTCCCAGGCATGTGGATTACAACCAAATCGATTGGCTCCTACGCCACTTGCTCAATAAGCAGGACCAGCAGCAAGAACAAAATCGCATCATACTCTTTATGCACGAACGGCACTTCTCGCGCAATCTAGCTCCACATTGGGCCTTTGACATCTTCAAATCCTGGGATGGAAACGAAGGTCCTTACGATCGTTTGACCGTCTATAGGACTCCGGGTGGGATGAACGATGATTGGTATTGGATGCACGCTGCTTTGGTCAATGGGGGTAAGGAAGGTGTGCCTTCCGTGTTGGCAGTCACGAATGATGAGATGAGGGATCATCATTTTCAAATGCTGGCGGACGATTCCTTTCTGAGGTGGAAGGAAAGGCATCAAGTATATTTTGACTTTGGACATTTTAATCAAAAATTGGGAAGGCGGGGGGTGTTTTTGACGTACCCGAAGAAGTATAGTCGGCGTATCCAGCGGGTGGATTGCGGTGGTGGTGGGCCGGATGTTGCTGGAGAGGCGATTGTGATTCCGCTGCCGAAGAGGGGTGACGAGGGAAGGTTTGCAGACGGAGTGCACGTGGCGGAAGATGGTGTTCCGGAAGAGGAGACTTATACTGTCATTCAGAGGGTGGTTTAGTTCTCTAATGCTATTTAGGCAGTCTTGACTTATGCCTTCCAGCGTTGTTTGGTGTAATGACAGCTAGCTGGTAGTTAAGATATGAAGGACATGCGAGCTTAGACCATGTGTTATCAAATGTCACACAAATTAAGTTTGCTTAACATTGAACATGTTGTTTCTTGTATGTTCAAAGGCTGACACATTCACTGGACACTTAATATTGAATTTCTCAGTGAAAATATTACCGTAATATTATGAGAGGTCGACTGGCCGCTCTTGCCATGGAGAAAGTGCTCCACAACGTTGGGCTGATGAGATATCGGAACCTGGAGACTTCGACAAGAGGCTGACACACCGCGTGTGCTATCTTTTCTCTGCGTCATTTCTTTGAGCCAGAAGCATATCCTAGTCTATCACCTGGGACCTGGGAGGGACCCTCTTTCATTGACATGTACGAATCCTCAAGGCACAACCGCATCTCATTATCATTCCTATGTTGTCATTTTCATCCAGTGCAGCATTATCACTACTTTGTTCGCAGAAAATATAGCAATCCACGGCCCGAGCAGCTGCAACATGCTCCGCATCTGTCCATTTTTGAGATGATAGACTTTTCCATCTTTGATCGTAACCTCCGCCAGATGGAGGGGCGGTTGTAGACTACTTGAACTTGCACCACTAGAATGCCACTTTTGTTGTTGCTGTTTTGTAAAATGATTCACTTCTCTGATGAGCACAGCTGAAAATTGTTCTTTCGTTTTATAATACCAGAAGGTCGTATGATGTGAATTTAGATGTTTATTGTCTTGAGTGTGATACAGTATGACCATGTCGATCCACAAGCTTGACAATCCCTCGACGTGCCGCCTTCAAGAAACGAGGGATCAGGCCACGCTACTTCAATATCATAAAGTGATCTTTAAATACCTACAATTCATTCAGTTACAGAAAAAAACATGCCAAAGCGATAGCATAGCTCCACCCAAGGAGCTAATAAAAATACAAGTGTTTCCACCACACAACGAGGCTGCAGGAGACGTTGGTACGGCCGTTTGTGTGATAGTTGGCGAGGATGTTTGTTTGACCGCATCAGCTTCTGTTGTGTTTACCATAGGCCCATCAGCATTTCCATTGGCAGTTGTATTGTCAAGTTCATTTAGGTTTGAAGTAGGCTTGACAGTAGGCTTGATGTTATCCGCTTCTGTCGTGTTTGCCTCTGGCGTATCAATCTTGCCATCGGCTGCATCAGTTTCTACAACGTCCTGTGTTGGCTGATTGCTCTCATTGTTTGCCGTTGGTTTGGTGTCATCAACACAATCACAAGACGGAAAGCGATCACATTTGATATCATTGTCGGCATACATATCATAGCAATCAGCCAGGCTCTTGCAAGGGCCGTTGGCACTGACACACCGATCTACGCAGATATCATCTGATGATTGCTTGCAATCAGAGCAAGATAGGTCTGGGTTCCACTCACTGGTGTGATCCATGCACATACCCCAGAGCAGATTCGAGTAGTTGCTGTACATCTCTCAGTATTCGTCTGCTGTGACACAGCCATTCACCGCTACGCAGGCACCACACTTTGTTTAAACATCGGTCCTGGCGTTGGCCATGTTGTTCTTTCAACAGCGTCACTGCAGTCACACGATGGAAATCGGCTGCAATCATGTTGGAATGAACTTCCAACATCCCCCATTGCGTACATATCATAGCAATCATCAAAACTTGTACAAATTCCACTGTGCTTGATGCAACGATTATCACAGATATCATTCGAAGACTTCATGCAACCATTGCAATACGCCTCAGTTGAATACATGCACACGTCAAAAGCTTGCCATGCACTACTGATGTCCCAGCATTCATCTGCAGTCACACAAGAACCATTGGCATTTACGCAGGCACCACACTTTGTCTTCTCGCTTGTATGTGGTTCAGTAATACTGCAGTCACACGTTGGGAAGCGATCACAACCAATGTCTGGGAAATTCACATACATATCGTAGCAATCAGCCAGGCTCTTGCAAGGGCCATTGACACTGACACACCGATCTACGCAGATATCATCGGAGGATTTCTCGCACTCAGAGCAAGATAGGTCTGGGTTCCACTCACTGGTATGCTCCATGCACATACCCCAGAGCAGATTAGAGTCGCTACTATACATGTCCCAACATTCGTCTGCTGTGACACAGCCATCCACGTCTACGCAGGCACCACACTTCGTTGGATCATCGGGTAAGGGTTGTTGCAAGCCGCGTCCATGATGTTGTTGCCGGTGCATCTTCATACCGGGAACAGATTTCTCAATATTGACCACACGATGATCAGAAACATGGGGTGACTTGAATGTATCCATTGCAAGTCCATGTTGATGTTGCTGATGCAACATTTTCATTCCATTAACAATTTTCTCAAGCTTGGCTACATGCTGATCAGGAACATGGGACGGCTTGATGGTAACCGTAAATCGCGG
>JALLOZ010000299.1:0-13430 GCA_036939875.1 Thalassiosira pacifica
CATTTCTCATTTATTTGGATCTTATTTTGTCAGCAGAATATTTCATTTCCATAGGTTTTATTAGGAAGAATGAGAAGATATTGAATCAACACTTGAACAAGTCCTATGCTGCAGCTCGTAATGTCTCCATTGATCAAATTAGCAGTTCATCCAGACTTTATGACAAATGGTATTGGTAGCATTTCATGGAACGATAGTCTTGTGGAGGATAAGTTTCTCATTTCACGTTAGAGGTGAGTATGGCAAATCAATGTTGTGCACTTCAGTTGATATGATTTTGTACCTCCTAGTTTCTACCTGGGTTCTAAGTAAGTGGCAGGCTGAGATTTGTCAACAGGCTAGGCATCGGATGGCAGTATGGAGCTTTCACATGGTGATGGGTTGGGTGTTCCATGGACTTGGCTAGTTGTTGTGCCAGAGGAGAATTATGCTTACTCTTGACTTGTATTGAACGTGTATTGCTATTGGGCTCTGTGGGCAAGGCAAGGTGCCGTTTTGGGCTTTGGCTCATCGGCAGCTTGAACTGGCCGATGCTGATACTATCTTGAGGAGCTGGGACAGGCTGAGGCTTGAGCTTAGGGAGTTTTTTCAGCTAAGGTTCAGGCTCAGGTCTGGGTGAGCATCTTTGGTAGGTTGAATTCCATTCCTTTTACTATTCCGCCCATACTTTCAACAGGATATTTCATACCTGCAGGCTTTTTGATTGAAGGGGGCGAAGATGAAAAAAAGAGTTGGGTATACTAGGGACTTTGTTAGTTGTTGTGTCAGAGGAGGAATATCCTTACTCTTGACTTGGATTGGAAATGAGTTGCTATTGTGCTCTAGGGAGGCATGGTAAGGTGCTGATTTCGGATTTGGATTATCAAGTGCTGACACTGGAAGGGTAAAACTCTTTTGAGGAGCTTGAGCAGGCTGAGGCTTCAGCTTAGGGAATGGAATCAGTTAAGGTTCAGGCTCAGGCATTTGACTGGGTGAGCATATTTGGTAGAATGAGTTCCATTTCATCTTTATTTTCCTCTCATATTGTCAGCAGGTTATTTCATATCCACAGGCTTTTTGGTTAAAGGAGGTATAGATATGAAAAATCAAGACTTGAGCAAGACAAATACTATTATATCATGGAATCTTCTGCCACAGTTATTAGCGATTGCATCAGCAATCCATCCAGAATATATGCCATATTGGCAGCAGTTCATGATGCTCTTTACATCATATTTCAATTGATATGATGTTCTACCCCCTAGTTTTTATCACAGTGCTGTCCAGAGAGGAAAGTCATTTCGGGTTGGCAATTTATTGGTGACCTTCAGGCCTGGAGTAAGCTACAGGCATGGGTTTTTAGTAAGTTGCAGGCTGAGATCAGTATGGAGCTTTCACATGGGTTGGCTGACTTAGCTAATTGTTGTGTCAGAGGAGAATCATGCTCACTCTTGAATTGGATTGGAGGCAGATTGCTATTAGGCTCTGTGAATAGAACAAGACATAGTTTGGGGCTTTGGCTCATCAGATGCTTGAACTAGCTGATGCTGATCTTCGTCTCTTGGAATTTCACTGGGTAAGCATCTTTGGTAGATTGAATTCCATTCCTTTTACTATTTGGCTCTCATACTTTCAACAGGATATTTCATACCTGCAGGCTTTTTGGTTGAAGGGAGCGAAGATGAAAAAAAGAGTTGGGTGTCCTTATGGCCATTGCCATTTGTTATGTCAGAGGAGGAATATCCTTACTCTTGACTTGGATTGGAAGTGGGTTGCTATTGCGCTCTAGGGAGGCATGGTAAGGTGTCGCTTTGGGTTTTGGCTCATCAGGTGTTGAAGCTGGCCAAGGGTAAAACTCTTTTGAGGAGCTTGAGCAGGCTGAGGCTTCAGCTTAGGGAATGGAATCAGTTAAGGTTCAGGCTCAGGCATTTGACTGGGTGAGCATATTTGGTATATTAAGTTCCATTTCTTCTTTCTTTTCCTCTCATATTGTCAGCAGGTTATTTCATACCTACAGGCTTTTTGGTTAATGGGGAGATAGATATGAAGAATCAAGACTTGAGCAAGACAAATACTACAGATCATAGAATCTTCTACTTATTACTGATCACATTAGCAATCCATCCAGACTATGCCATATTGGCAGCAGTTCATGATGCTCTTTACATCATACTTCAGTTGATATGATTTTCTACCTCCTAGTTTTTATCACAGTGCTGTCCAGAGAGAAAAGTCATTTCGGGTTGGCAACTTATTGATAACATTCAGGTCTGGAGTAAGCTACAGGCAAGGGTTCTAAGGAAGTTGAAGGCTGAGATTGTCAGCAGGCTAGACAGCTGGTGGCAGTATAGAGCTTTCACATGATGGTGGTTTGGGTGGACAACTTAGCTAGTTGTTGCTTACTCTTGAATTGGATTGGAGGTTGATTGCTATTGGGATCTGGGGGTGGGGCAAGACACCACTTTGGACTTTGGCTCATCAGATGCTAGAGCTGGCTGATACTGATATTCTCTTGGCATTTAATTGGGTCAAGGATTGAGTTCCATTTCTTCATTTATTTGGTTCTCATACTTTCAATATGTTATGTCATACTTGCAGGCTTTTTGGTTGAAGGGGGAAAAGATGAAAAATGAGTTTGGTGTGCTATGGACTTTGTCAGTTGTTGTGTCAGAGGAGGAATAGTCTTACTCTCGACCTGAATTGGAAGTGGATTGCTATTGGGCCCTGGGGGGCAGGGTAAGGTGTTGCTTTGGGATTTGGCTCATCAGATGCTGACACTGGCTGAGACTAATCTCTTTTCAGGAGCTGGAACAGGCTGAGGCTTCAGCTTAGGGAGTGAGGTCAGTTAAGCTTCAAGCTCAGGCATTTGACTGGGTGAGCATATTTGATCATTTATTTTTCTCTCGTATTGTCAGCAGGTTATTTCATATCCACAGGCTTTTTGGTCAAAGGGAGCAGATATGAAAAATGAAGACTTGAATGTGTCATACAATCAGATCAGCACTTCATCCAGACTGTATGTCATATTGGGAGCAAGAAGTTATGTGCGGTAAGCATGCTTTCTACTTGGAGTTGCCTCATTTCTCTTATGCGTCCAAACATATGAGAAACCTTGAGTTTGGATAGACACCATACAGCAATGATTGGAACTGAAATTAGCACATGCAACAAAATATCAGCGCAGACAAGTGATCAATCACAGTTCCACATGCAAAGATTGAATGAAGTTAGAATGAATCTTGGAGCTTTGGGTGAGATGATTCCATTCAATCAACAACCAAGCAGTTTTTTATATCATTTTGAGGAGCTAGCCGCATGGAAAGTGGGCATATTACTTTTTGCAGTGAAAACTCTTTCAGGGCTTCCTCGTAAAACTCTACTCCTCTGCCCTGTTACTAGCAAATCCTAGGCCAACAGCTTGACAATCATCATGTTGTATGATCTCCACCCCAAATACCGCAACAACTTGATGGACCATTAATTATCCAGTGTATTGATATATTGGCACTTACCTCTCATAGTTGACCAGTTGCTGCCTTGCATCTGACACATTCAGTCAGCCTGAAGCCAGCTTGCAGCATTTGGTCTTATTGACAGTGCATCAATCACTTGACAATCAACCAATGGAAACACGGTAAGTTATTGTTTTGCTTTTAATATGTATCTGGTAATGTCTCATGATGTTTGCATTGTAATTCTATACTTCTGTTGTTATGATTTTTTACCTCCTAGCTTCTACCATTGCTATCCAGAGAGAAGAGTAATTTAGAGTTGTCAATGGGTTGACAACCTTCTGGCCTAGAACAAGCTGCAGACTTGGGTTCTAAGTGAGTTGCAGGGTAGGATTTGGCAACATGCTAGGCAGATAGTTGAAGGTGTCCAACATTGGTGGCATGGAGCTCACAACTGGTGTTGAGTTGTGCATGTTACCGACTTAGGTTGTTGTGGTGTTAGATGAGGAATTTGCTCACTCCCTACTTAGATTGAAGGTGGGTTGCTCTTGGCTCTGGTGGCAGAACACTCGTGCTGCTTTGGGCTTTGACTTGGGTTCTTGAGCTGGCTTAGTCTGAGGCTCATACTATTGTGTAGGAGCTTGAGCAGGCTGAGTCTTGAGCTAAGAGTGGGGCCAGCTGAGGTTGTGGCTCTGCATTTATCTAGGTGTGTATCTTTGGTAGAATTGATTTCCATTTCATGCCCAGGTAATTCCCATGTTGTCAGCAGAATATTATAACCACAGGCTTTTATGGACAGAAGGGGCAGAGACGAAATGGAAATTTGAACAGGTCCTAGGTAAAAGAGAGTTCTCACTATTTGTTACGCATGAAATGATTTTCGTTATATTTAGAACTGGATCAAATTTGATTTTTGATAGCGTGATCAATTGGTTTGATGATGGTACCAATGGTAATAAGAGATACACTGCTGTACTTCCATTGTGAAGATGATGTTGTAGGAGCACTCAAAGTCAACATCTTTTGCACCCTTGCCACAATACTTGAAGTTGAGATTGCAACCTCAATTCATTGATACAGATAGAAGCCAATATCAACTCTTCTTGTCCTTAATATACAAGGCAGATGTGGTTGCTGCCATTGTATCCAGCCTTAGACAGCAAATAATGGACCAACAAGGATCAGATCCACACCAATAACAAGACTACCTCAACCAATTCATCAGTTGTGAGTTTCAAGAATTCATTTTAAGTTAAAAGCTCTTTGAGAATACACCAGATGCTACTGATTTCTGCAAGAGTATATACATGTTAGAATACAAGAGTTCAGGACTGGAGATAAAACCACCCCTCATGGACCATTCATCTGTGGCCTACCATGGCTAATACATATCAACAATCTCAACTCAACTATACCGTGGCTAATTTGTCAATTTCTGCATCAATTTCCCCATTGAGGCGTATGATAAACCAAAGTCAGGTATTTGCTGATTGGAATGTTTGGGTATCGTAATCGCATGCATACTCCCACCAACTCGTTGTGAATTGTTCAGCTTTTTGAATGTGACAGTAGCAGGTGTACCCTCCGTTTGATGTGGAAGATTATTATCGACTGATGGAGCAGTAACATACCACCAATTGTTGGGCCAAAAACTAGTCAATGTTCCATAGAGCTATCATGTATCTTACAATCATCTGCACATCATGCCGGCGCTGTGCCTACTTCCAGTCAGTCTTTCACAGAGGACAATTAATTAAACAAAGACAAATCTGCTCTCAAATACTTACATCACAGTCTTCCCAAGCTTAAGCATAAACCATTCCAGAACTATTTGCTGAGCTGACCCCCTGCCTACTCCCGCCTATAAAAAATAACGCAATACAAGTGAGCATTGATCAGAACAGTGTGTTAGAAAAACAAATGTTTTCTCACAATTATTGATGGTCCCATTTATTGCAGATGCAGAGTTTGGTAGTTTTCTAAGAACCATCTGGATTATTGGAGTGGGATTCCTTAGCTGTGGGATGCCCGTGGTTGTAGGTTTGAGCCATTTACTCCTGATAACTGATTTATCTGATGTTGTTACCTGCCCTGCCTCACGTTGATAACGGTTCCTGTAGAATAAAAGTGAGCATTACATGTGAATGTCAGACCAGCACAGACTAGCATAATCAACAACGAAAATCAATTTGTCTGCTTGTATTGGTGAACTATTTCCCTCTCAACCTAGCAATCTGAATAAGATGACAAATAACAATAGCAATAAGCATACTAATAGCTAAATCTAAATGCCATACCATACATGGTATCCACGTGCCACTGTATTGCTGCCTTCTCCTCACACTGCCCTGTGCAAATTAATCCTACACAAATGCTGCTGCGCCATTGATTGTGAGAAGGTCACGTCGCGCTGTCACGGGAGCAATTAAAATAGAGAGATTAGCAATTATAATTAGAACCAAAACAAATCATCGTAGTACCAATGACAACTGTTCATCTGCTTCCACTCACTAAACAACCCTCCTGCCCCAATGCTGGTACTATCTTCATCGTACCATGGCTTGAGTTCAGCGTGATGGGCTGAAAGCGGAAATGATAATGGCCGGCGCTGCGTACAATATCTATTGTACGATCTGTACGATCTGTACGATCTATGATACTTCAAGCACGCTGTTGCTGTTGGTTTGCTTTGGTTAGCTAGGCTGTCGCATGGAGTATCTAGATGTGTCAGCAATAGATGGCACTAATACTTACTTCAGTGTAAAGATATTGATACAGCACTGAAGATATCTTTATTTTGCACTACACAGGCATGGCGAAATCGCTGATAAATTTGTCTCCGTCTAGTCAACGTCTAATCGCCAAAACAAAGTTGGAAGAGTACGTGTTTCTTCAGTGCATGATTTATCACAGATTACTATGTTCAAACTTCCACAAATTCCTTCGTGGGATCGTAGGGCGGGCATAAACGCTCATCTCAACCATAATGAACAATCTGTGACGAGAAAAACATAAGGCCACTTCTTCATTTTTGGTCCATTACTGGCTTGAATTTGTCATGTCGTTTTCTTAGACGTAACCGGTTATTATTTTTTGATTGCAATTGAAGATCTTTGAGTGGGTTCTAGCTCAATGACTAGTTTCGATAGACTTTGGATGATTTTACTAACAAGTTTACTAGAGAGGGGACATACACATCATAGATACCTTGCTAGACACAATAGCTCGTTCGAGTATTGACCCCGGCCGGGTACGTCAATATCCAAAACTCACAGCAATGCAAACGTATCCTGAAACGTATCGTACCTCTCGGCCGGTACTCTCTCTCTACTACACGCACGAAATTAATATGATAGCGAGAGACGATAACCTGAAAACATAACAGATAAATTATTTCGCTTGATAAGGTAGGTTTGTACGATATATGATACAATGCCATACTATTGTACCTTCATCTATTCTGTCAGCCACAATCAGCTTGACAAAATCCACCATTTAATGATTTTCAAATATCTATATTAATTCACAAAGCCACCTTCCTCAATCTATCTAAAATCAACACAAACATATCAGATGGAGGGAGAGAGAACACAGCAACAATGTAGATACAATGGAAGAGTCTGCGCATCACAGCCCTCTGAATAGGACTCTTTCTACTCTTATTCGCCCTTGTCGCTGTCAGAGTAAAAAATCAATCCACAACTAGGGATTTGGCCTTTTCCTTGCCAGATGCAGAGTCTCCTACCACCTCCTCTACTTCATCAACGCTGATTAATTGTGCTGTCTCCCGCAACCGTTCCTCCTGTTCACAGATCCATTGGCCTGGTTTTCCTAAGACCCTACCACTCATTCAATCCAACATTTTGCTCATATAAGGACCATCAAGCTCATACCCCATCTTCCTGTAATAATGCCGTGTACCAACGCCAGAAATGACAAGCATCTTTTCACTCCCATGCTCCTCTCTTGCTATTCGTTCTGCTTCCTCCATGAGCAACATGCCAAATCCCTGATGTTGAAATCGAGTTGGGTCTCTGCCAGAGACTGCCACTGCTGTTCCATACACGTGAAGCTCTCTATCCCATATTATGCATGGCATGTGCAAAAAGAATTGGTCTGAGCAACAATAGAATAAAGATAACAACATGTTCAAGTAAGGGGACAATACAACAGTAACGGCTCTTACCTGACGATGGATGACGGCACCTCTGAAATCTCTGGACGAAATGCCACCGAACTCACTTTCCGCAACCGCAACAAACCAATAAGAATATCCTTCTGAGGATCCTCATACGCCAAAAATGTCTCCCACCCACCATTGGCAACATAATCTCGTCGAATCAACTCAACATCATCTGGACTCACAGCCTCCTGAATTTGCTTCATACCCACTTCTCTCGTGCGAATATCCTTGCACGGGAGGTCCAAGTCACGCATCCTCGCCAATGCCAATTCACGCAAATTGCCATGTTCCACCCCCGAACTCACCAACGGCATGGGAATATCTCGTTGAATCCTATAAACCCTCGTCCAAGGGGGTACCATCGCCATGACGCTCGCAGTCAACTCCACCAACTGATCCGGCGTATAATTCTGATACCTCCCCGTCTTCCAAAGCTCGTACAGTCCCGTCCCACGAATGACCAGCGTCGGGTACAGCTTCAGCCCATCCGGCCGAAATGCGGGATTCTCGAAGAACTCCGTGAACCCCGTCAGATCCCTCTCCAATCCCGTGTTGGGCAAGTCGGGCATCATGTGCGTGACGACCTTGAAGCCGCAGTCCTTGGCGAGGTGGAAGGAATTGGTGACGGCACTGACCGTGTGCCCGCGATTGGTCTCGCGGGCTACACTCTCGTAGATACTCTGCACGCCAATTTCGATACGAGTACATCCATACCCGAGCATCTCGCTGAGATGGGGCTTCAGACAATAATCCGGCCTCGTCTCCAGCGTAATACCAATGCATTTGATCGTACTATGCTCCGAATACCTCACCGCCTCCTCCACGCTCGAACTCTTATGACCCGACAACGCATCGTGCAAATTCCTTATAAAATAATCCTTGTAACTCTTGTCCAAACTCATGAACGTCCCCCCCATCACGATGAACTCCACCTTGTCCACGGAATGTCCCAATCCCCTCAATTGCGCCACCCTCCCCCGCGTTTGAGAATAGGGATCGTACCTTGCGCGAATGGCTCGCATGCTGGTGGGCTCGTATCCCGTGTAGGCTTGGGTGGAGTATTCGAAGTCGGAATCGGGTCCTCCGGGACAGTAGACGCAGACTCCGCCGGTCATGGCGATGTGCGGGCAGCGGTGGGGTTTGCTCATTACGGCGACGACCGCCACGCCGGACGCGGTTCGTACCGGTTTTTGACGTAGGAATGGTAATAGTTTGGGTTTGTAGTCGATGGGTATGGAGGAGAGGATGTCGGTGATGCGGGGTACTCCGGGCAATTTGTACTTTCGGGCTGATTTTGCTTTGAGGGCTGTGAAATTGAGGGATTGGTTTGAGTCGTAGGCTGTTATTAGCGTTTGGACGATGATATCATAGCTAGCGCTGACAGATACAGATGGTCGCTCTGTCGCCATCACTGTTGACGTTGAACTTTGATGGCCATGTTGACTTTCTATGTGATTGCGCTATTGGAGTTGGAGTCGGAGATTGGAGTCGAAGATTGGACATTCGATTCGTTTTGCCTTTTCTGCTTTTTGAATCGTTTGCGTCTAGCGTTGACAGATGTGGATGGACAGGTGACGCTATCATATCATCATTCGACGATGGCCATGTTGATTTGCTTTTTGATTGCCTTTTGATTGCGACATTGGAGATTGGAGTGTGGAGATTCATCGCAGTCACAGCCGGCCACGCTGACGCTGATGAAGACGCGCCTTTGTGGATTGATTTGAGTGTTTACTGCTACTCCGCTACTATTGGCATTCGAGCGTGATCCGATTATTTGCCTGCTTCAAAAAGATGGCATTGTAGTCGCAGCCGGCCGATATTGTACGACGGAAGTCAGAAGAGACTAAACATTTGTGTCGGCGTCGTTGTTGGCTCCGCGCGCATGATTCGACCTCGACGAAGACGCCGCCGATCGAGGATGCCGACATCGATGTGATTGGAGATTCAATTCGTTTTAACTCGCCTGCTCAAATAATAATATTGTATGTATTATGTCAGCCTGCCACGCTGATGAATGATAAAGCCGCCACGCTGATGAAGACGCGCGGCGCTACGACTCGGAAGGAACCTTTGCATCGTCGGCGTCATCGTTGGCTCCACAAGAGAGGCATCTGTCATTGACTCGACCTCGGCAAATAATATTATGCCGCCGATGGAAGATGCCGACTCTAATAGAGCAGCACCGCTGGGAGCCCAGCCGAAACGGCGAGGGTGGCGGTGGCGGTGACGGCCATTGATGATGATGGCCAATGGTGTAAAGATGACGCGTCGTCGTTACTTTCGCTTTTGTTCTTATTGTTTTAACGTCGTGATCGTCCATCATTTTTGATGTAATTGATCTTCTTCTTCTCGTTGTTGATGTTGATGAGTTGATGATGAAGTTGTTGTTGTTGTCGTTCGTGACGTTCGTGATTCCTACATTTTTTACGATGACTGCATGCGAACAGAGGTTTTTGAATGGGGTCGAGCTCTTGAACTGAGACATTTGAAGTCTAAGTTAGGCCGAAACAGTCTGAAATTGGCGGGAACGGTCTTTTTCAACGGTTGAACGGACAAAAAAGGCATATTTGTGTCATTTGAACTGAATTTGAATGACAAAAAGGGTTGCTCGCTGTAGGTTCTTTATGGCCCGTTAGTTGTGCACAACGGGAAGATGTTTCCTAGATACCCTTTCGGAAACTGTTTTGTATCTATTCCCATGTATATCAAAAATGGCAAAGTACTGTCTTTTTTCGTTAGGACTTCGACAAATAATCCGTTGCAGACACTCATACTATTCCTACGCTCAAGCTACGCCGTCATTGTCCATCTTATTGAGAATGGATGTCCTCGCCAATTGACCACTCAAGATTCACCCTGTTGGCGCATCATTGCTCATCTCCTTCATTCTGATCGACAACAATTACTTTGCTGATATGGTACACTGTTGCGTTGCAACCGAAACTGAAACCTCCGCCCCACTGCGATAGCCCTTACTCGATCAAAGTAATCCGTCCTCCTTCTCCCGTCCTAGCCCGCCGCACTCATCCTTCACCTGACTCAACGCACTGACTGTACTTATCGTGAGTGTACTTATCGTCTCTCATGTTTGGGCTTGTTCAATACTCATGGCTTGCCATGGCCTCACATCTCGCATTTGTCAATCCACAATCACTAGTCCGTTGCAGACATGCAGCAATCAACCAGGACAAATGATGGGAAGTATGTTATGTTCACAAGTAAGCGCTGAGCGAGTGTGGCTATCAAGCCAATCCCGAAACATGAGAATGAGAGTGGATGTCATCAGCGGCAATATCGAACAGCATACATTTGGCAAGATTTGACTATAATTTGGCTATGTGTGACTGATGCGCGATGCAGGGCTTCGGATGAAAGTGAGTGACTTTAATTGAGATTACTTTCCAACATGATCATGGTCACATCACAGCTCTCACAATCAATTGCTTGTATCTCCATGATAGATCTAGCTGGGAATCACATCGCTGTGTACCCCATCGGGTATCCATTTGAGCATAATTTAAAACTCGCATTTGATGTCTCAACCATTAATACAAATTGTTTGCCAAAATCCTGCAAGCTTAAAATTATTGCAGACAATGGACTTCTGCAGCAGCAGAATGATAAATGGCTTTGCCCAATAGTAAAGGAAATATTGGTGAGTCCAATTGAACTATTATGGATGTTGATCATTTGATAATTTGAATGATGTCTTATCATCTACTAACTATTAACACATGTTGTTTTTCATCAACAATATTAGGCTTGCCTTGTGTACCTAGTCACAAATGCGCTTCTGTGTCTACACAATTCATGCGTTCATCCCCCGTCGATGGCAGGCAAATCAAAATGACTAAAAAGATATGATTGCTCGGGATTTTGTTTTGGACAAAAATGCTAGCCCCTTCTATTTCTATTTAGCAGCCAGCTCTATCAACTTGGGGGACAATATAGACTGACAAGTAGCCTGAATTAAATGTGAGTTTATTTCTGAAACTGAAAAATAAATTATGCTATTTGTGAGGCTGCAACAAATGAATTCTAACAAACTCCCCTATCACCATGTTTGCCATTAGCCGGGAACAGAATGCTAGTCTTCTTGTTGCTCAGTACTTCAAGACATCCCTTCAGCCTTTTACAAGCATCATGTTTTCAGCCATATGCCTACAAGCTGTTGAGTCATGTGCAGCAATCATATCTTTGGGCATTGGGCCAGTACCATATCTATGATGTATGTACATGCTCAATCTAGCCATTCAGCCAATATAAAGACGTCATCAAGAAAATTTCATCTTGTCATGAGGCGGAAATGTATTCAGTCCACAGTATCAATATCCATGCAGCAACCTTGTCCGCAGAGCAATATCCAATCCCTACTAGACCCACAAGTCAGCTTTGCCATTCAACCATCAAACTAGCCATATGTCTTTCTACACATTAATTTTGACACATGATCAACATTGTGGTCAGCCACTCTACACGCAATCTAGGCAATCATCCAAATGTATCTACCATGTTGATGCATGATCCATCTAGTCATTCAGTCAGCACTTTTTATCTACCCGAAACAAGGATAGTTGGGTGTTCCAGTTATGCCTTGAGTCAACAAGTCACAATTGATCCTGTGACATGGGTGTTCATGACATTTTTCCATCAGATATTAGCATGTTATCTTTCTTAGCATGCAAGTACTGTCATGGCCATGAGACAATGGTACACTTGGTTGTAAACTCTTACATCATATCTTTGTGTTAGACCAACTATGACAGCTTGGTCAACATGCCCGTATTGGTATTGTATTGGTATTGGCCGAGTGTCTAAGTTGGTCTCAACACTTTGAATCAACAATCAGGTAGCTTTTTCATATTATGTTTAGGATTTGATCCAGCTGGATGGAAAGTGAGTATATTTTATTTGATGATGAACAATCTTACTTCATCTTCCATGTTTCCTCACAATAAAACTCTATTCCTCTCTTTCTTATTACTAGCAAATCCTAGGCAAATGATTTGCCAAACATGGCATATGATCTTCACCCCAAATACCACAATAACTCGCTNTAGCAAATCCTAGGCAAATGATTTGCCAAACATGGCATATGATCTTCACCCCAAATACCACAATAACTCGCTGCTCTGCCAACTATCCAACATATTACTATTTTGTCAAGTGTATCTTATAGTTGATCACCAGCTGCCTTGTCTCTGAAGGATTCAGTCAATCACAAGCTAGCATTGTGCCAGTCCCAAGCCAGTTTATATCATTTTATGTTGTTGACAGGGCATCAATCACTTGACAATCAACCAGTGAAGACCAATGGTGAGTTATTGTTTTGTCTTTTAGAATGTGTATGTACATATTTCATGTTGTTTACATTACATGCTTCTGTTGGTATGAATTTCTACCATAGTGATATCCAGAGAGTAGAGTAATTTAGAGTGGTCAATGGATTGATAACCTTCAGATCTTGAGTGAGCTACAGTCTTTGGTTCTAAGTTAGTTACTGGCTAAGATTTGGCAGCAGGCCAGGCAGCTTGTGACATTATGGAGCTTTTTCATCTGGTGATGGGTTGGGTGTCTTTGGACTTGGCTAACTGTGGTGATAGAGGAGGATTGTGCTCACTTGCTATTTAGATTGGAGGTGGGTTGCTATTGGGATTTGGAAGCAGGACAAGGTAATACTTTGAGCTTTGACTCTGGAGCTGGCCAAGGCTGACATTTTTTGTGGAAGTTGGAGCAGTCTGAAGCTCAGCATTTGACAGGGTAAGTATCTTTGGTATGATTGAGTTTCATTTCTCATTTATTTGGATCTTATT
>JALLOZ010000300.1:0-13395 GCA_036939875.1 Thalassiosira pacifica
TTTAGCCAGCGGATTACTTCGAGTACCAGGCGGAATCAAACGAAAGACAGACGGGTTGATCCAACTCAAGCGGAAATGCAAACAAGCAACGCTCACCAATCAATCAGTACCGCTTTGCGTCATCTTTTGCAAACACGTCCGCAATCAGCAAGGGATCATTTCAAGCTTCAAGCAATCAACCAAGGTTGCTCTTCATTTTGAGAGCAAGACCCATTCCAAAATCAAAATCAAATCAAGATCGAACAATCAATTTTGAAATCAAATCAAGCCATCACTGAATGAAATGAATCTTTTTGAATGCGCTCGGCATTGACCAAAAGATAATGCAACGATCAACACCAATGGTCCTTTTCGAGATGGATTGCAAATTTGTTTTGCATCTGAGGCGGCTAGTTGGAATCTGGCTAGAAATAATTGAATCGATCAAGTTTCAAACTCTGATTTGATTTTCCATGGCATCATTCACTGTCATTATCATTCCGGCGTCAATTTTAGAAAAGAAAAGTTATTCGTTCTCGGGCATGGCTTTGGATTGAAAGCAACAAAAGCCAACATACAAATTTGCAAGTAACAATATTTGATGAGCTTTAATTTGACATTTCATTCTGGGGTTAGTTGGATATTGGACCGCCATTTGATTGTTGAATCTCTTGAATCTGAGATCAGATCCAATTTGATCCTCGGTGTTAGCATGCTTCACGTCTCAACTCAAGTTGAGCGAGAACATAGCAAATTTCAAAGTCTGGCTCACATCTTGACTTGAGTTGAGCCAGAACAGAGCCTTATCCTGATTCCCAACAAGCAGTCACCCAATCATTCATACATGGCAATGGGATTGGACCAAGCTCTCTACAACACCGGCAAAATGGCACGTGACTGGGATGATTTTTTGAAGACCAGAGTGCCCGACCAATCTGGCACTCTCGAGTTGCCCCAGACCAGCATGTCTCATTGGCAAGCCATGCCCATGTCTTCCCAGACCTGCGTGCCCGACCAATCCGGCACCCACGAGTCATTCAAGACCAGCATGTCTCCTTGGCAAGACATGCCTGTGTCTTCTCAGACCTGCGTACCCGACCAATCCGGCGCCCGCGTATCCACTCAGACTGGCATACCTGCTCCATTAGCCATGCCCTTGTCATTGCAATGCAGAATTGAAGCGGGGAATTCAGATTCACACTCAGCCGACTCTATGCTGGCAGATATCTCTCTCTAAACAGCGTCAGTTTGAACGATACTGTCACAAGTTAGCAAGGGAGATTCATCACTGAACGGAAGATATAAATGGTTTTGAAAAGAAAAGCCAAAGGAAATCAAGTCAGCATGGTCTATTATATTTGGGATAGAAGCTGACAAATACGCTCTTTCTGCAAATGATAGGACATTCTTGCTTTTTAGCCATTGCATCAAAATATTGCCACAAGAACCATGCAAAACAGCAATGGTAAATATCTAACCTTGCAGCTTCAATTTGATGGTGTCAAAACATTCCACTACAAGTTTGCAAGGGAGAGTCCTGGTATTGCGACTGTACCCAGGCTCAAAGCCGAGGTCTTGTGCTCAAAGCTAAAAGCCTGAGCCTTTATTCTAAGGGCTCAATATCCAAATTATTCAGCTCAAAAATCAATCCTCAAAGTTCTATCTCTGAGAATCTTCATCAAAAAATGAAGCCAAAACAAAAGTCCTGTGGTTGAACATTGTTTCTATTGATCACCAAGAATCATATTGATTTCAACAAATGGAAGCTTCAATCTTGTAAATCGTAAGATAAGCACAAATTGGTAAACGAATGGCTGCCATGCAAATAGCCTGACAAAAGTGAAGCATCAATCTTGACATCTTTGATTCATCCTTCAATTCAAGGCATCACCTTGATATCCAATTACAAGGGAGAATCAGTGCTCTGCTTGAGCAATATTAGTTTTGATCTGCAATATGATTGCAAGGGAGAATTGATGGCAAAACCAGCTCATCAAGAATTGATCTACCACAGTAGTGAAATGTGCGTTGGGCTAGCAAGTTGATTGTATCTCATCCTCCGTTCTAAGCAAGATCAGAGCCATTTTAAATGTCCATTTTGCAAACCTCAGAACAAAAATGAAAGCTTAATCAGCATATCTCATATTCACGATATTCATCATGGGCGAATCTTAATAGCATATTGTGAGGGAGAATCATCGACGCAAATAGTTTCATTTGGCTCAGTCATTTTTGGGCCTGAATCACAAATTGTACACTTCTGCATACATATTTTTGTACCAGCAAGATCCATTGCGGCAAATCATGATACCACAACTGCGTTTAACATATGCGTGTAAATATTGGAGTTGGCCATGAAAGATCCTGTGATTTCAATAACAGCAATGGCAGAGATTGTATTGAAATGCGGCGAGCTCATTTTGCGCAACGACAATAAAATATCAATTTGATCCAAAAAGCCATTTCAGATGTCAACTACCTCTTGAACCATCAAAGGAGAGATATCTTTCCAGATACTTTATCTCAATGTCAATCAAGTGTCATACCGGGACCAAATATCAGTCCTAGCAAGAGCAAAGCTAGTGGATCTGATGGCAAAGACGTCTATTTTAGCAAACATTGGATCTCATTATTTATTGAGATTATCACCATCTGGCACATCATTGTGTCACAGAAGCTTAAAATGTCTTGAATCGGAACAGCTCTACATGGTACAGATTATCTTTATCTACCAGATTGCCAAGTCAACAACACAAGCTTCCAAGTGAGTTCAAAACAAAACTCGAACTGCACATTATTATTACCAAGCTACAATACACATCACAAATTGGAAAGCCAATTATTTCAGATAGCTAAACATGGCAAAGTAACGGCAATGAAATCCTTTCGTTTCTGAGGGAGTGTGACAAAACAGAAATTTAAATACTTGCATTCAGAATAATCTCAATCAACGTGATCAACAGCTTCAATCCTCTTCTTGATATCTTGATCAATGAGATCAAACACTATTTCCAATCCCTAAAGGTTGACTACCTATAAAGTTGGACGCAAATATCAATCAAATTTACCTCCTCAAATTCTCCATACAATCTAGGTGTGAGCTATTCGTTGCCGCTAAGATTGTCCCAACAATCCTACATTCAATGCTTGAGCTATTTGTAGTCGCATTGATTGTACTCCAAACAGAACGCCACCATGATCATTGCCCCAGCTGTGCATCAGTGGTTCTCAGTGTCAACAAGATCTCCCTTGCACCTGACAATCCTACAAAGGAAGAAAATCTGCTTGAATTACTTAGCAATGTGGGACTTGCTTCAAGTGGGTCTTGAAGCTTTTCAGACAACAATACATTCATAATTCATGAGATGAGCTCATGAGACAGTTGAAAAGGTTACCAGTTTTGTGCTGCAATATTCCTGTAGCAGAGTACCAAAACCAAACAGAGTGCCGATTTTAGATTTCCATCATGATACAATATTCAAAGTGCTGGGATGGTTTGAAAGGCTGAAGGTGGTTGCAAGCTTGTACCAGTGGACATTGCCATCAGCAACGCCCATCCCAAAGGTTTTTTTCCTTCAAGAATACAAAGGGCTTGGTTGCTTTGAAAGGACGCTAATGTTTTGATTGTGATGCCAATGCATATAATCTCTGGCTGTACAAGGGACGGACTATTTGGTGTTGTCTTGTTTGTATCCTATTCCCAAGACCAAGGTGTGAGCTACGATATTCATGGTTGCCAAAAAAATTGCGGCGTGAGCTATTTGTGACCATAAAGATCAGTCAAACTTACCTCCTCAAATTCTCCATGCAATTGAGGTGTGAGCTATTTGTGGCCACCAAGATTGTCCCAACAATCCTACATTTCATGCATGAGCTATTGTGGCCACATTGATTGTACTTCAAACAAAACACAACCAAGATCATTGCCCCGGCTGTCCATCAGCAGCTTGCAGTGTCCGTAAAACTGACAAACCTACAAAGGGAGAAATTCTGCTTGGATTGCTAAGCAATATGGGACCTTCTTCAAGTGGGTCTGAAAGCTTCTCATACAACAATACATACATAATTCATGAGATGAGCTCATAAGACAGTTGAAAAGGCCTGACAGCTTTTTTGCCGCAGATAGTCCTGCAATAGAGTGCCCAATCCAAGCAGAGCATTGGTTTTAGATTTCCATTGTGATATTCTATTGGCTATGTGGTTTGATTTGGTGACAAACACGGTCCATCGCCAACCCAACCATGTTGATGAATATACCAATGAATATTACAATCGTCCAAGTCTGCACCCAATAACCAAGTCTTTACACCAATAAGTTTGACGGGACAGTTGTTTTATGCGATCAAAAAATACATAGATGTTGAATGATTAAACAGAGCTGTACCATATCCAATGCATTGGTTGCTATGAGATCTCCTGCTTTCCCAATCTTGATCAAGCAGAGCATCTGATGGAAAATCTTTTCAGGCAAATCAATCCACCAACAGAATTGTTTCCAATCTGAGCGGTCATCTACTGAGTCAAAACTTGAGTCACCGTTAGCATTCGTATTTCATATCTGGTATCAAATGGTTAACAGGCTTGATTGTAGTAATCCAAATTCCGCCAGAGTTTTCCAAATGATACCAAGCTCTTCAATTTTTGCCAAAAGTTATGGACTTTCCAAGCTTTCTTGGTTTGTGCAAATGTTTTTCCCATCTCTTCAACTTCAATCAAAGCTTTCTTTGTTGCTTTCTTCATCTGCTCTTGGGGTGCTTGTTGAGTTGCCAACACCTCACCGGAGGTGTCTTTCCTGGAAATTACAAACAAGTAGGGCTGACGGGGAGGGACCCGCCGCCCGCCAAGCAATGAGAACCAAACACTTACCAAACTCAATCTGAGTGGACAAACAACTTTTTTAAACTAAATCGATTTTTTTTAAATGTTTTTGCACGAATGAATCAATAGCAAAGATGCGCCGCATGCCAAACAAATAACACAACCCACACAACCCACACCAACAACTGAACCAAATGACGGGCCAACACTAACACTTTTTTGCCAACACCCATCAACCAACAATAACAACAATGACAACACCAATGAAAATGAGCAACCGACCAACAACATCAACCTCAACGACAACCAATGGCATTCGAACAAATCCATTGCAAATTGCAATGCAATGAAAATCCAATCGCCCCAATCAATCACCAAGTAAAATTGATTTCGATTTTGTCGCCCCGTGAGTTTGCTCATTGCTTGTTGCTCATTGCTTGTTGCTCGTTGCCGTTGCGCCAATTTACATTGGTCCATCCCGATAGATATTATTGGGGAGAGTAGCAACGGATTCAAATCAACTTCACGCCGGCCTTGAGTGACCATGCTATGACCTACCATGATCTTTTACCTCTTGCTCTCGAGAGGGAATTGATCGGCCAAGATTAAGATTGAGAACAACGGATGACAGAGCAATGAAGACAGAAACAGAGCGAGAGGACTATCCCATTCACGCAAACTCAAAGCAAGGCAAGCAACAAATACTATATCTGCAATGGCAAGTCCCATGAACCAATGACCAATGGCAAACATTCTAATTGAAGATGGAATATTTGTCTACCAAGAAAGTGCATCTGATCTGTTCAGAATCTTCTTTGACTTTGACTTTTGGGGCGTCAGCAGTGATATCGAAAAGGACACTTCTTATATTTTATTACGGCGGCAACTATGGTGAGATGGGTGTTGCTGTCACTGTCACCACTGTCACGCTGCCAAATCTAGCCAAGGACAAAATAGAAAACGATGGCAATAGCTCAGCGGCAGTAGATTCAGTGTGACTCAGCAAGCATCAGTAGCAGTAGGGAGCACCAGCAACATCAGCATCCACAGCACTATCAATACCATCATCAATGGCAATGGTGAAGACTCCTCAACAGCACCAAGCAGACACTCCCGTTTCCAAGCAGCCGTTGACATGCAAAACTCCAAATGAAAGCACCCCTCCTCCAAATCCAAGAACAAAAACAACCCCTCCAACTCTTCATCTGCCTATGGCTCTTTACAATCAACCAGTATCATCTCACCCACCTCCCTGTGCCGATACAAGACAGAATATTGCTTGATGGACTCAACAGAAGACTTTTTAAGTGGGATAGTATTTGATGAATCAATCATCCTCAATCACCCTCAATCACCCTCAATCACCAAACTCAACAATCAGCCACCAACACTCAACAAAAACATGGAAATCATTGAGAAGGCATTATTGTCAAATTCAGCAACAGTTAATGCCCAGCAGTACCCTGGAAACAGAAACATCACATCCTGCACATTGGGAAGGGGCACCAGAACAAAATAAGCAATTAGCCACGGACTTTTTTGGTGCCCAACAATGAAAATACCATCAAGACAATGGGGAACAAATGGAAAGAGGATATGCCACCAAAGTAATAAAGTCAAATCAAGTTAATAAATTGTAGTGAATACATTAACTAGACTTTATTTTCTACTGTACAAATGAATTGCATACTAGACACAAGTTCAGCGCAATGCCCTAGTGGCGTTGCACTGCACTTTTCATATTTCTCTCTTGCTTGACTTACCCACAAGTAAGTACATCCTCTGAAGGAGGAATCATTTTCCTCAGGCCAGTCATATTTAGATCTGCCATGTTTCAGGGTATGTGCTGCTGAGTTGTTTGTTATTGATCATCTTGATGAGAGAAACAGGTGTGACACAACAAAACAAATATCTGTAACTATCAAAGGACCACTATCCTATCATATTACGTATGTCGTACATTTGTCTAACTTTTGGGGCATGTACTACAATGCTGCAGGTGGCAGGCAGTGAACTAAGTATCTCTAGGTATGGATAGTAATATGCATAACAGCCTTAAATTATCAGTAGATATTTGTACATCTAATTAAGACCATACTACCATACTACCACTCGTACATGTGGTGTTTCTAGTCCTTCCTCTCACAATGGTGGCTGGATATTACCAGCATTGTGCTGGCACCTGTCAAGTGGTCTCATGGACATGAATATATATGACCTAGTTGTGAGCACAACCACTTCCTTTTTATTGTACTAATACTATTCTCTTTGTATTTACTTCAAGTGCACAGCACTGCATAGTGAACCTCTCCAGACTAAGGCTGCTTATCATGGGCGGTTGCATATAGCAGCTGCATTTTTGGAGCTAAATAATTGCTAAAAATGCAGATGATGTTGCCTTTATTTTTTTGTTTTTTGGCCTGCCATATGCAGCTGCAAAAATTATGCATCTGCTAAAAACATGCTGCTGATATATATTTTTCATGGAGCGGATGCAAATTGGATGAAATGTAGCCTACCGCATAATTTTTGCATCCGTGACTGATCTGTGATCCAAGATATTTCATGGTTTGCCCTCCTTTGATATCTGTTTGAAGGTAAAAGATCTTTTTTGTCACTACCTATTCCTACATTTCGTACTATCTTTCTGAATTTTTCTCATATACTCTAACCACAACATCCCAATGACATCAAATTCTGCATCACATTTAGTTATTGGGAGTTTGCAAACGCCATGTTTTTTTGTGGGAGGTGAAATGCAGCCGCAAAAAGGAGCTCTCTGTGGCATGTGCGATCAAGAGTGGCTGTATTTTGCAGCTGTATTTTTCTAAGATGCCTATCTGGATTTTTTTGAAATGCAGCCACTATATGCAGCCATCTGCAACAAGCAGCCTATCAAGTGTGGCCACAAGACCTCAGTTGCTCTATCATCCATTCAGCTAATCGAAGGACACATTACAAGATACTACTTCAGCTACTTATTTTTGCCGATATATCAGAACAGCCTAACTTTACTTGGATTGACCCACTCCTAGTCTTGTTTGCCAATACTCAATCTAAGTTATAGGGTGTCAAATATGGCTGGTATAAAACAAATCAGTTGGTTGAAGGCTGGGGAGTGAGCCAAACTACTACTACAGCTTGAGTTTGGGTTGGTTGGTTTCAAACTACCAAACAAAAGAGGGAAAAGAATAGCTGCACCATGGCCATATTATCTAGCCTTATGCATTGCTAGAAATTTCCTAGCTGTGATGTGTAGCTGCATAAAAAGTCTGGTTGTTATTTGCTGTTAATCCCCAACCTCCACCTTGAGGGATAACCTTCCTGACATACTTGCTACTACCAACAATTGGAGGGGAGGTCATTTTGAAACTTGTCTGATTCCTATGCTGAACTGATTTTCTAAGTTGTCTTCAGGTTGTGTCAATATTTTACATATCTAGGTAGGAATATCGTGGAGGATTGATGGAGGATGATGGATGTTCCAGCCAAAACTCACCAAATACTATAAGGCAAATTGTTCCTCCTATAATAGATTTGTACCGATATGCATCACTTATGTGTGCCTCCTCTAGACAAGCAAACTTGTGCTCTGCTTGCACCTACATAAGCAATATACATGCCTGGCATACGTGCATTTTTCATAATTCGACTGCTGGATTAATTGACACAAAGAAGATCCAAACCATTGTCAGCCTGCTGTAAATAGGACTTTGATTATAGCGGGGAGAGAATTCAATTTTGGAGGGCATTTTCCCTAGTTCCCCATGTCAGTTTTGGTGCATATATAGTACAATACTAAATCTTACAGTAGAAATGCAATTGGAAGTCCACGTTAGACCAAAAATAGGAAGCAAATCAACACGGTTGACCATGGCAAATAAATTGAATTCCTTGGGGGCACCCCCGTCCCCCATTTACTCAAAGCCCCAGATGTAAACATACCATAGTAATTACACTTGTGCTCTCTTCACAAAATGACAAACCATTCCCAACTCTCAACTCCCAACCTGCAACCTTTAACCAGCCTGCCACAAACTCAACATGATATTTAAACCTGCGCCAGCCACCAGCACCCAGCATACTTGCCATTGCCCATCATCTGCATCATTATTGTGCAGCGCACAATGCCGTGGCCCCTTCATTCGTTCACAACAATCCATCTGAAAATCTCCTTGAGCGCATCTTTTTGTTTCTGACACCACGAGCAAGAACCAACTGTTCCAATTCTCTCCCCTTTGACTTTGAGTCGTCTCTTTACACACAAGACGACCACAAAAATCACATCACGATCACTGAGTATCATCTCCAACAATCTGCATGGTAAATATTCCTAGCCGCGTTCATCGTTGCCATCCCAAATCATCATTCTGATGCTGTTGTCAATGAGATCACCAATCAAAAGTCTTCAACCAGCCTCATAATCATAACCAGGCAATACAATACCCTTAACTTCAACGTGCTTCAAACAACTCAACCTTAACTCAAGCAGATAGAGGATAAAAGATGATATCTTGCTCATCAACAATGTGCCCGTTTCAAGTTAATTGGGGCCTATTAGCTCTTGACAAGGAGAAGATACAAAAGCAATATAAGCTCCACTGCACTTCACAAAAAGACAGTATAACAAAGACAATGAAAGGATATGACAACGTCAATGATATGCTACGATTCTGTACCCTAATCACCACTCATGACCATTGTCTTCAAAAAAGAATTCAACAACAATAAAAACAACAGCGGTAAGGTCTCCAGTCCCATGCCTTGATGGGGAGAGGCATTTTGTTGTCTACAGTCTTTGTTTTTTGTGAGCGGACAGTCTAAAACAGCACGGGCATGATAGCCCAGTGGTGGGGAGAATACGCAGGTAAAAAAATAGTGATATCATGTCACCATACAGAATGTGAATGAAACGACATCATTATTTCTATTTTATTTGTGTCTTCAAAATTGTCAAGAGCTCCTACATGTCATAACTCTCACTACAGCGGAGAGCAAATAATTTCCAGCCTTAACTTGATGATATATTATGATGTGCTGGGAAGTTGCACCAGAGCAGACGTAACATGCTACACTATATGGTGAGTTGTTGAGTCGTAGCTCCTCGTGGACATGTGATATTGTAAATACTAGCTTCCCCTTGTAATTTGCACAAAGACTGCTAGTTTCCCTCTCTTCTTATTTGCACGAGAAGCGCTGGGAGCATTTTGAGTTAAAGGGGAGAGAATCATCATACTCACATACGTGGACGCGCAAGAGCTTGAAATTTGCAATGACGTATGTTTGTGCCATTGTGTGGCATCCTTAAGAGAAGTTTGCAGTGTTTGATATTAGCTTCTAGAGCTTCCCCTTGTATTTTGCACAAAGACTGCCAGCTAGCACTTATTAGTTGTGAGTAGGAATTCAAAGGGGCTGGAATCCTCATCCGTGCGTAGTATTGTTCTTCCGCAAACTTGATACCATTACATCATGATGTAGCCAATACCTCAGCAGTGATGTGAGTATATGTATATATGATATTATCATGTTAATGTTAGACCAAGAAGGTTATTGCATACACTCGAGTCAGCAATGCCTTGTCCCTGCTAGCTACTCAGGCAGAGGGTTTGATCAAAACAAATCAAAACCGAATTTATGTTGACCAGTTGTTGTCAGTGTCAACAGTGATTCACCTTAAAAACAACAGTTTGCGATAGTCTGTATTGAGTTTGGGTGCTTCCTATCTCTCTAGCTTGCTATGAGAAGGGATGTCATTGAGGTTGGGGGGAAGTTCTAATAGCAGCACCATAGCAGTAATACTAATCCCTATGTAGATGAATAAATCGTCATTACATATTACTAATTCCTTTGTGAACAAACATTGTTGGATTTTCGATTGGTGGGAAAAAATCAAAGATCAACAGACGAATTATGAAAAATCCCTACTCTTACGTACTTGTCTACTGAGATTTTAGTACCAGCGCATGTGACTTGTTCTCAAACCAGCCATGCCCCAACTGCCCACAACGTAGGAGCTCGGTATGAATGGCGTGCCACCCATCAATCAATCACGGATCAAATGATAGTACGACCAGATTTATGACAGACACCTACTTAGCCTGTGACGGTACCGTACCTAAGGTACGATTGATTATCGTACCTTACCTTCGGCTTTTGCTAATAGTGGGCGGCCAAACGGACTTTAGCGGGCGTAGCCGACCCTTACCCCCTTGATTTGGTGGACGTCTCATAGAGGAATGCGTAAATCCACATACGAATAAGCAGGATTCAGTTGCACATAATGACGCTTTGCGCAAAATTAAAACCTTTTAAATTCATACTGTACCCATTTTGTACTCACAATAGACCAAATATATCTAAATAGGACACAGACCGGCACGTTGAGGCTCAACCAGCCAGCAATTTTTCGGCGGCGCGCCCGCGCGCCATCTATTAGCAAAAGCCTGTACCTGAGACAGACTCGCTCAGACATTTCCTCAGACCTGCGCGGCCGGCTATTTGTGTCTGATTCCTTTCTTGCCAGCTGTACGTTCATCTCATAAAAAATCGACATAGTCAAAAGGAAAACAAAACATCAATCTCCATCAATAAAATCAATAACCAAAGCCAAAGCTACCATGGCTGCTATCAATAATTACGAAGATTACGACATCGCCACCACGTCGGGCATGGGGTTTGATGAATTGTTCACTACCGCCACCACCTCTCGCCTCGACCCAGAGGCATATTATCACGAAGAAGAACTGCAGGCTACATCGCCCACTACCGTACCCCACCGCTCCAGCCGCAACAAGAGCAAGAGATTCAGCGACGTCGAACGCAAGTACCACGTGAATCCACGAGTGCTCGGACGAGGCCATGAAGGATCCGTGAGAGAGTGCGTACATCGCGCTTCCGGCCGACATCACGCCGTCAAGTCCGTTCACAAGAGCGATCCTTCCGTCAACATCAGCGGCGTTTCGCGCGAGATTTCGCTGTTGGATCAGATGAGACACAAGAACATCGTTCAGCTAGTGGATGTTTGTGAGGAGGCTGAATATATACATTTGGTCACGGATCTGTGCGAGGGGGGAGAGCTCTTTGACAAGATAGTAGAAAAGTCATCCCAAAGATGTGACATCATGAATGGCACTACGCCTTGCTTTTCAGAAGATGAAGCCGCAAATATCATACATCAACTTCTCACCGCCGTATCTTACATGCACAAACGCGACATCGTTCACCGAGACATCAAGCCCGAAAACATATTGTTCGAAACTCGAGAGAACGATTCTCCCATCAAGCTCATCGACTTTGACCTTGCCCGCAAGCATCATCATTCCAAGTTTTCGCAGCCAATGAGCACAATCGTGGGAACTCCGTATTACATCGCGCCGGAAGTGCTGAAGAGGAGCTATGACAGATCGTGTGATTTGTGGTCCGTAGGCGTCATCGCTTACGTATTATTGTGCGGGTATCCGCCGTTCAATGGCGGAGATAACGAGGAGGTGCACCATGAAGTACTAAACGGATTTTTACACTTTCCAACAGAAGATTGGTCCAGTGCGAGTGCGGAAGCAAATGACTTTATTCGTCATTTGCTCGAGAGAGATGCGGGGAAGCGCATGACTGCTGAGGAGGCCTTGGATCATCCTTGGATAATGGAGTACACTACCAATACCCACGACGACGACAACGATGATATTCATGTGGTGATAGGTTACTGCGAAGAAGAATCCCGTCAAGACATTAATTCAGCTTGTGTAGAAGTCGTGTTTAAGGAATAATATCACAGAGATTCAATACTCTTTTGTCGTGGTTTGTGGAGAGAAGATTTAGGTTGAAATCTGGTCAGGGTTGAGATTGTTTTAAAAAGATTCGTACGCTCCTTGTAGTAACACTTGATATAAAGAAATACTCATACTATCTATTGTTCAAATAAAAAAATCATTTCAAATTCAAATCACCTCCTTTCTCATCCGTTTAGGTTCGATATGATTCAGAACATCCGGCCAATCAATCCGTGCTATGTTATGTGGACATACCCAGAGAGCCTGGGACAAAGTATCATGTCTGGCAAGTAAAAGTCCAGACTTCAGCATGACGGGTTGGGTTGTTTCTCACCAATGAATGCACTTCTTATCTCTTTATGCTGCATTCATGAAAATAAACGCAGCTACTTTATCATTGAACATACCTCGAGCTTTACTTTTGAGAGATTAGTCTGTTACAATATTTGCTTTTTGAAAAAAAATGTATTCCTGGAAATATTTCATGAAGATTTATTATTTTGTTGTGTTTGTAGAGGCACAATGAATCGAGGATCTTTTTTGTTTTGGCTTATAGTATCAGTGCATTATTGTACAGTACATGCATAAAAAAGTGAGCTGTGAAATCTGAAACACTAACTGAACATTCAACAAACTACATATGACATGAACCATGATTTGAAGTAAAATATTGACCAAGCTAGCCGATTCGTATTGTACGTCTGAACATAATTAGCGCACGTGATCTATTTCATATTTGGGTAGAGACGACCTGACAGGTTGGGCGGGGTTTGTCAATAAAAAATCTAGCATGCACTATTTTCAGAATATCCTCCTTTTCAGTGCATTT
>JALLOZ010000302.1:0-5000 GCA_036939875.1 Thalassiosira pacifica
GAACTTTCTAAATTTTTCAAAATGCTAAAAAATCCATTTATTAAAGATTCAGTCACAAATCAATATCAAGCATTAATTAACCAAATTAACGCTTTAGAAAATAATTTAAAAATATTAACTGATACAGAACTAAGAAATAAAACATTTCAATTAAAGAAACAATATCAAGAAGAAGAAGATTTAAACTCATTAATTGCGGAAGCTTTTGCAATTACAAGAGAAGCAAGTTTCCGGACTTTAGGTCTTCGTCATTTTGATGTTCAATTAATTGGAGGCTTAGTTTTAAATAGTGGAAAAATTAGTGAAATGCGAACGGGTGAAGGGAAAACATTAGTTGCAACTTTACCAGCTTATTTAAATGCTTTAACAAATAAGGGTGTCCATATTGTTACGGTAAATGATTATTTAGCAAGTCGTGACCAAATTTCAATGGGACAAATCTATCGGTTTTTAGGATTAGACACAGGTTTAATTCAAGAAGATATGGCCTTTTTCGAACGACAACAAAATTATAAAGCTGATATTACTTATGTAACAAATAATGAATTAGCTTTTGATTATCTACGTGATAATATGGCATCCAATTTGAGTCAAGTTGTTCTACCACCATTTAATTATTGTATTGTAGATGAAGTTGATTCAATCTTTATTGATGAAGCACAAGTTCCATTAATTATTTCCCAAGCCGTGGAAACTTGTATTGATAAATACATTGTTGCTGCAGAAGTTGCTGAATATTTAGAGGTTAATATTCATTTTAAAGTAGATGAAAAAAATAGAAATATTATTTTAACCGAACAAGGGACGGCTCAAATTGAAAAGATTTTACAAGTTGAAGATTTATACAATCCCAACGATCCATGGATTCCGTATATTTTAAGTGCTATTAAAGCAACTGCCTTATTTTTCCGGAATATACACTATATTGTTCAAAACAATCAAATTATTATTGTTGATGAATTTACAGGCCGGATTATGCCAGATAGAAGATGGAATGAAGGATTACATCAAGCTGTTGAGGCAAAAGAAGGAGTTCCAATTAGGCAAAATACCGAAACAGCGGCATCTATAACGTATCAAAATTTTTTCTTATTATACCCTAAATTATCAGGTATGACGGGAACGGCTAAAACCTCTGAGGTAGAATTTGAAAAGATTTATAACCTACCTGTAGAAGAAATCCCAACAGCCCGACCAAATCTTCGTAAAGACTTACCTGATTTTGTTTATAAAGATAGTTTAACAAAATGGACTGCTGTTGCACGCGAATGTAAATCTATTGCCAAAACAAAACAACCGATTTTAATTGGAACAACAACTGTTGAAAATTCTGAAATGTTAGCAGATTTATTAAAAGAATATCAGCTATCATACCGTTTGTTAAACGCCAAACCTGAGAATGTAAAACGAGAATCAGAGATTGTCGCACAAGCAGGGGAAATTGGGAGTATTACAATCGCAACAAATATGGCAGGCCGAGGAACAGATATTATTTTAGGTGGGAACATTACATTTAAAGTTCGAAAACAACTTTATAATATTTTAGTTTCATATAAAAACCAAACTAATTCAACAAATTTAAATAATATTTTTCCTCTAACAAAAGGTATTAATTTTACTTCACAAAAATTTTTAAGTGTTTTAAATTCATTACTTAATGATTCTAAATTTTTAAGCTTATCATCAACTGGAATTTTAAAATTTCTAAATGAAATTGACCAAATTCGAATTCCGACTATACCTTATCAATGTTCAATTAAATTTCTGCTTAGTGAACTAGAGAAGTTTGAGAAAAAAAATCAAAATATTAACAATAAAATTGTTAAAAATTTAGGTGGACTGTATATTATTGGTACTGAGCGGAATAATTCAAGACGAATAGATAATCAATTACGTGGTAGATGTGGACGTCAAGGTGATCCAGGAACTTCGCGATTTTTCTTAAGTTTAGAAGATTCTTTATTTAGAAATTTTGGAAGCTCAAAACTTCAAAACTTTATGCAAAATCAACTTTTAGATGATCTTCCATTGGAATCAAGTTTATTAACTAAAAGTTTAGATGCTGCTCAAAAACGGGTAGAAGAGAGAGATTATGATGGACGAAAGTATTTATTTGATTATGATGATATATTAACTAAACAACGTAATATAGTTTATTATGAACGAAGAAAACTTTTAGAAAGTCAATCTCTTCGTGAAACCATTTTAGCTTATGGGGAGCAAGTAATTAAAGATATTATAAATTTACTGAAAGACCCAAAGCTAACAAAAAATAATTCTCTAATTGAAGAATTGTTTAAAACACGATTCGTAAGTTTAAATAATAATTTAAATACCTTAGATCCATTTGAATTAAAAACTTATTTGTTTCAAGAATTTTGGTTATCATATGAAGCAAAAGTCCTAGAATTTGAAATATGTCAAACCGGTTTAATTAGATCTTTTGAACGTACCATTATCCTTTATTATACAGACATTGCTTGGAAAGAGCATCTACAAAAAATTGCATTATTACGTGATGCTGTAGGGTGGAGAAGTTATGGACAGCGTAACCCATTGTTTGAATTTAAAGAAGAAGCTTATAATTTATTCCAAAATCGAAATATAACAATAAGACATTTATTGATTCGTGATTTTTTACATTCCTTTATTTTATAAAGGTTAAATCCGTTTTTATTAAAAAAAAAAATATATATTTATGACAAAACGTACTCTATCAAATAAAACTCGCTCGTCTGTTTTAAAAGTATCGGGTTTCCGTGCCCGTATGGCAACAGCTCAAGGAAGAAAAATAATACGAAATCGAAGAAAAAAAGGCCGAAAAAAATTAGCAATCCCACGTTAATTAACTAAATTATTAGAGTTAATCAGTTTTGTTTACTCTAATAATAAACAATTTTTTATGTAAAATTAATATAATAGTAATTTATTAACTAGAATTTTTAGCGAACGATTTTATGAAATTTACTGATGAATTAACACTCTTATTAAAAGCTAGATATCCAATAATTTATATTAATACAATTGAAGAAGATCGAGTAGAGTATATTATTCGCAAATACATTAAAACAAGTTTGAATAGAAGTATTTATAGTTGGGATTTCATTGATGGTTATACAAATAACCCAAATAATGAAGGGTTTGCAAAGCGAAATCCCGTACAAGCACTTGAGCTTGTGGAACGTTTAACAGCTCAAACACCTGCTTTGTTTTTATTAAAAGATTTTAATAGATTTTTAACAGATGTTTCAATCTCAAGAAAATTAAAAAATATAAGTAGAATTCTAAAACTTCAACCAAAAACAATCATTATTATTGGGTCAGAATTAAATATTCCAAAAGAATTATATGATTTAATTACAATATTACAATTTCAATTACCTGTTGAGAGTGAGATTAATTATGAATTAAAACGATTAATTGAATCATTAAATATTGAAATTGATCAACAAGTTTTAGAAAGTTTAACAAGAGCATGCCAAGGTTTATCACTTGAACGAATTAGGCGTGTTTTATCAAAAATTATTGCAACTTATAAAACGATTGATGAAAATAGTATAAAACTTTTATTAAATGAAAAAAAACAGATTATCAGCCAAACAGAAATTTTAGAATATTGGTCAGTGGATGAAACAATTTCTAAAATTGGAGGAGTTGATAGTTTAAAAAACTGGTTAAAAAAACGAAAAACTTCTTTCGGTATTCAAGCGTCAAATTATGGATTACCAACCCCACGTGGTTTATTACTTGTCGGAATTCAAGGAACTGGGAAATCTTTAACCGCCAAAGCTATTGCTACTGAATGGCAATTACCCCTATTAAAATTGGATGTTGGAAAACTTTTTGGTGGAATTGTTGGTGAATCTGAATCTCGTCTTCGACAAATGATTGAAGTAGCAGAAGCAATTTCACCCTGTATATTATGGATTGATGAAATTGATAAAGCTTTTAGTAATAATAGTAGTACAGGAGATAGTGGTACTAGTAATCGTGTATTAGCAACATTTATAAGTTGGTTATCGGAAAAAACAAAGCCAGTTTTTGTAGTTGCGACAGCAAATAATGTCGAACTTTTACCATTAGAAATTATCCGAAAAGGTCGGTTTGACGAAATTTTTTTCTTAGATTTACCAGATAAGCAGGAACGAGAACAAATTTTCAAAATTCATATTCAAGAATTTCGACCCAACCGTTGGGAATCTTTTGATTATTCAAAATTAGCCCAACTTTCTGAGGCATTTTCAGGTGCAGAAATTCGTCAAAGTATTATTGAAGCTATGTACCATGCTTTTTATGAGAAAAGAGAATTTACAACTGAAGATATTTGTTTAGCATTAACACAACTAATACCTCTTTCGCAGTTAGAAAATAGTCAAACATTAAAACTAAAAAATTGGGCAGTGTCTGGTCGCATTCGTCTTGCCTCTTCAAAATCTATTTCAATTAATTAAACATTTTATGAAACAAACTGTCTTTAAATCAATAGCTGATTTAAGATTTGCTATCTTTATTTTATTAATGATTGCTGCGTTAAGTGTAATCGGAACTGTTATTGAGCAAGATCAATCTATTGAAACTTATAAATTAAATTATCCTTTAACAAATCGAGTTTTTGGATTTTTATCATGGGATATTATTCTTCGGTTTGGGTTTGATCATGTCTATAAAACATGGTGGTTTATTAGTCTTATTTTATTATTTGGGTTAAGTTTATTAACTTGTACTTTATTACAACAATTTCCATCCTTAAAAATTGCCCGTAGATGTCAATTTTTCAGAACAACTCAGCAATTTTGTCGACTAAATATTTCAACGAATTTACAACATCTCTCTTTTCCACAACTATTATTTAAAATAAAAGAAAATAACTATTCGATCTTTCAACAAAAAAATATTATTTATTGTTATAAAGGTTTAATTGGGCGAATAGCACCTATTATTGTTCATTTTAGTATGATTCTAATATTGATTGGAGCAGTTGTTGGTTCTGTCAGTGGTTT
>JALLOZ010000302.1:10000-13912 GCA_036939875.1 Thalassiosira pacifica
GTGAAATTGCTTCTGCTACTTCAATCATTTGTCGAAGACGAGATTCAGATTCACCAACAATTCCACCAAAAAGTTTTCCAACATCCAATTTTAATAGGGGTAATTGCCATTCAGTAGCAATAGCTTTGGCGGTTAAAGATTTCCCAGTTCCTTGAATTCCGACAAGTAATAAACCACGTGGGGTTGGTAATCCATAATTTGACGCTTGAATACCGAAAGAAGTTTTTCGTTTTTTTAACCAGTTTTTTAAACTATCAACTCCTCCAATTTTAGAAATTGTTTCATCCACTGACCAATATTCTAAAATTTCTGTTTGGCTGATAATCTGTTTTTTTTCATTTAATAAAAGTTTTATACTATTTTCATCAATCGTTTTATAAGTTGCAATAATTTTTGATAAAACACGCCTAATTCGTTCAAGTGATAAACCTTGGCATGCTCTTGTTAAACTTTCTAAAACTTGTTGATCAATTTCAATATTTAATGATTCAATTAATCGTTTTAATTCATAATTAATCTCACTCTCAACAGGTAATTGAAATTGTAATATTGTAATTAAATCATATAATTCTTTTGGAATATTTAATTCTGACCCAATAATAATGATTGTTTTTGGTTGAAGTTTTAGAATTCTACTTATATTTTTTAATTTTCTTGAGATTGAAACATCTGTTAAAAATCTATTAAAATCTTTTAATAAAAACAAAGCAGGTGTTTGAGCTGTTAAACGTTCCACAAGCTCAAGTGCTTGTACGGGATTTCGCTTTGCAAACCCTTCATTATTTGGGTTATTTGTATAACCATCAATGAAATCCCAACTATAAATACTTCTATTCAAACTTGTTTTAATGTATTTGCGAATAATATACTCTACTCGATCTTCTTCAATTGTATTAATATAAATTATTGGATATCTAGCTTTTAATAAGAGTGTTAATTCATCAGTAAATTTCATAAAATCGTTCGCTAAAAATTCTAGTTAATAAATTACTATTATATTAATTTTACATAAAAAATTGTTTATTATTAGAGTAAACAAAACTGATTAACTCTAATAATTTAGTTAATTAACGTGGGATTGCTAATTTTTTTCGGCCTTTTTTTCTTCGATTTCGTATTATTTTTCTTCCTTGAGCTGTTGCCATACGGGCACGGAAACCCGATACTTTTAAAACAGACGAGCGAGTTTTATTTGATAGAGTACGTTTTGTCATAAATATATATTTTTTTTTTTAATAAAAACGGATTTAACCTTTATAAAATAAAGGAATGTAAAAAATCACGAATCAATAAATGTCTTATTGTTATATTTCGATTTTGGAATAAATTATAAGCTTCTTCTTTAAATTCAAACAATGGGTTACGCTGTCCATAACTTCTCCACCCTACAGCATCACGTAATAATGCAATTTTTTGTAGATGCTCTTTCCAAGCAATGTCTGTATAATAAAGGATAATGGTACGTTCAAAAGATCTAATTAAACCGGTTTGACATATTTCAAATTCTAGGACTTTTGCTTCATATGATAACCAAAATTCTTGAAACAAATAAGTTTTTAATTCAAATGGATCTAAGGTATTTAAATTATTATTTAAACTTACGAATCGTGTTTTAAACAATTCTTCAATTAGAGAATTATTTTTTGTTAGCTTTGGGTCTTTCAGTAAATTTATAATATCTTTAATTACTTGCTCCCCATAAGCTAAAATGGTTTCACGAAGAGATTGACTTTCTAAAAGTTTTCTTCGTTCATAATAAACTATATTACGTTGTTTAGTTAATATATCATCATAATCAAATAAATACTTTCGTCCATCATAATCTCTCTCTTCTACCCGTTTTTGAGCAGCATCTAAACTTTTAGTTAATAAACTTGATTCCAATGGAAGATCATCTAAAAGTTGATTTTGCATAAAGTTTTGAAGTTTTGAGCTTCCAAAATTTCTAAATAAAGAATCTTCTAAACTTAAGAAAAATCGCGAAGTTCCTGGATCACCTTGACGTCCACATCTACCACGTAATTGATTATCTATTCGTCTTGAATTATTCCGCTCAGTACCAATAATATACAGTCCACCTAAATTTTTAACAATTTTATTGTTAATATTTTGATTTTTTTTCTCAAACTTCTCTAGTTCACTAAGCAGAAATTTAATTGAACATTGATAAGGTATAGTCGGAATTCGAATTTGGTCAATTTCATTTAGAAATTTTAAAATTCCAGTTGATGATAAGCTTAAAAATTTAGAATCATTAAGTAATGAATTTAAAACACTTAAAAATTTTTGTGAAGTAAAATTAATACCTTTTGTTAGAGGAAAAATATTATTTAAATTTGTTGAATTAGTTTGGTTTTTATATGAAACTAAAATATTATAAAGTTGTTTTCGAACTTTAAATGTAATGTTCCCACCTAAAATAATATCTGTTCCTCGGCCTGCCATATTTGTTGCGATTGTAATACTCCCAATTTCCCCTGCTTGTGCGACAATCTCTGATTCTCGTTTTACATTCTCAGGTTTGGCGTTTAACAAACGGTATGATAGCTGATATTCTTTTAATAAATCTGCTAACATTTCAGAATTTTCAACAGTTGTTGTTCCAATTAAAATCGGTTGTTTTGTTTTGGCAATAGATTTACATTCGCGTGCAACAGCAGTCCATTTTGTTAAACTATCTTTATAAACAAAATCAGGTAAGTCTTTACGAAGATTTGGTCGGGCTGTTGGGATTTCTTCTACAGGTAGGTTATAAATCTTTTCAAATTCTACCTCAGAGGTTTTAGCCGTTCCCGTCATACCTGATAATTTAGGGTATAATAAGAAAAAATTTTGATACGTTATAGATGCCGCTGTTTCGGTATTTTGCCTAATTGGAACTCCTTCTTTTGCCTCAACAGCTTGATGTAATCCTTCATTCCATCTTCTATCTGGCATAATCCGGCCTGTAAATTCATCAACAATAATAATTTGATTGTTTTGAACAATATAGTGTATATTCCGGAAAAATAAGGCAGTTGCTTTAATAGCACTTAAAATATACGGAATCCATGGATCGTTGGGATTGTATAAATCTTCAACTTGTAAAATCTTTTCAATTTGAGCCGTCCCTTGTTCGGTTAAAATAATATTTCTATTTTTTTCATCTACTTTAAAATGAATATTAACCTCTAAATATTCAGCAACTTCTGCAGCAACAATGTATTTATCAATACAAGTTTCCACGGCTTGGGAAATAATTAATGGAACTTGTGCTTCATCAATAAAGATTGAATCAACTTCATCTACAATACAATAATTAAATGGTGGTAGAACAACTTGACTCAAATTGGATGCCATATTATCACGTAGATAATCAAAAGCTAATTCATTATTTGTTACATAAGTAATATCAGCTTTATAATTTTGTTGTCGTTCGAAAAAGGCCATATCTTCTTGAATTAAACCTGTGTCTAATCCTAAAAACCGATAGATTTGTCCCATTGAAATTTGGTCACGACTTGCTAAATAATCATTTACCGTAACAATATGGACACCCTTATTTGTTAAAGCATTTAAATAAGCTGGTAAAGTTGCAACTAATGTTTTCCCTTCACCCGTTCGCATTTCACTAATTTTTCCACTATTTAAAACTAAGCCTCCAATTAATTGAACATCAAAATGACGAAGACCTAAAGTCCGGAAACTTGCTTCTCTTGTAATTGCAAAAGCTTCCGCAATTAATGAGTTTAAATCTTCTTCTTCTTGATATTGTTTCTTTAATTGAAATGTTTTATTTCTTAGTTCTGTATCAGTTAATATTTTTAAATTATTTTCTAAAGCGTTAATTTGGTTAATTAATGCTTGATATTGATTTGTGACTGAATCTTTAATAAATGGATTTTTTAGCATTTTGAAAAATTTAGAAAGTTC
>JALLOZ010000305.1:2926-13349 GCA_036939875.1 Thalassiosira pacifica
AGTGCCAGAGCGTGGCCATGTTCAAGCTCAAGGTGAGCCAGAGGGCGAGTGAGGAGGCAGCGAGTGCGTATGATGGTTATCAGCAGATGGTGGATGGAGGAGGAGGAGCGGGAGGTGGTGGAGGTGGTGGTGGTGGTAGTCATGATGCTGGTGGTGGTGGTGGCCCAATGTCGCAGATGATGGGCGGCGATTCGAGATTTGGCAATGGATACGAGATTCCGTAATGAATGATTTATATCCAAACAGGAGGGTCTTCAAAACACTGTACTTGCAAGAAAGAAGCTATGCAAAGAACTTATCATGCTATTTCAAAGTTTCTACATTATTAGAGTAATATCATGAGAAAATAACAGTTTGGCACTGCTATGATACCCACTACTAATGCTACCATAGATGTGTCTTCTTCTTCCAGATGCTGAACTCTCAAATAACGAAAGAAATTGCGAGGTATGAGTATGCGATTAAACATGCTCCATTTGAACTCACTTCACAGTTTTGTTTTATGAATATTTGTTTTCCAACTAGACCACATTGACATAGTGCCATGCAATAGCATGCTATGCTCTCAACATGAGTTTGAGTTTTGAGTTGTTTCTTTAGAGGCGTGTGTGCTAAAAAAAGGAAGCCGGCTCCAACGGCTTCAATACTCCACAATAGTATGGTACCCACGGGCCTTGGCGACACCAAATAGATCACTGTGACCGTCTTCCTCCAGATGAAGATGACCTCTCAAGTGATCTAGGAGTATTGGGCTGGCGGAATTCGAATCAGGAGCACATATTACCTATCATACACAAAAAATAATAGCTCTTGAGAAGAATTGAAATCATCCTGTGCCAATCAAACTTCACGACCAAGAGCTACCAGACACAAAACCTTGAGACAAGCTTGGGAGACTTGAGATTTGGTACAAACACTAGAGGGACAAAAAATACAGGAGGTACGAGCGATAGAGATGTCTGATGACTACCCTAAAGATAATCATGTTTATAGAATACACTCTCTCGAGGATTGACATGAGTCTTGACGGGATTTCCCACTGTCACCCAGACAGGATTTCTCACTGCCACTCAGACCTGAATGACAGAGAAAAGAGGCGATTAAAGAGACGTGCGTGTGATTACCAATGATATCATTCTGGGTAAGCTAGGAGCTACTTACGGGACTAAGTTTGAATGGAAGGACTGGATGGAGACTCAAACCTAATAATTCAGCAATCACGCAGGCCAAGCTGCACACGAGAAAGCCGCGCGTGATGGATTCAACTCAAGATATTTGGAATGGAGGTATTCTATCGTATGAAATGAATGATGTGATGCTTCTGTACAAGACAGTTCACCCGAAAATGGGATCATCATGTTACTATTACATCTGAGCAGACTTGAACCAAAGTATCTATCGAGACAAAGACCGGACAAAAAGACGTTTTACTCTCACTCTAGAGGTTTCTCACCTAGCCAGGATTGAATTGAGTTCAGCTGAGATGGATGAAGTATTTATGAGCATGGAATCTTTCTGGATATCCGATCTGAGAACCGAAAGACTCAGATGATGCAGGAAGAATGGATAGGTTTCCAAGGAATGCCCGCAGACACAAGCTTGACTTGGTTTGAACGTGATGGATAAGCAAGAGTTTGCGTGAGCCACAGTTTGGATCAAACTTCAATAGACATGAAATAGTAATCGTTAAACTCGCCTGGCATATTATTAGGGCGAGGTCAGTTGAGAAATTTGGACTAAACAGTGAAAATGGCGGTACCCGGGGACTGCTGAACTTGTGTGAGTGGATATGACAGTATGGCATGCCAACCTGCCAACTGAGAATTTGAAGACAATCTTGATCTAGAGGAAAGTCCGTCGGCAAGTGTTTTGATAGCAAGCCTGGAGTTCAGGGTTGCCTGCCCAACCAAGTGACGAAGTATCGTAATGGCGTGGACACAGCACACATTCTGTCGACTCTTGGATGGAGGCGGCCCGCAGCTCAGCACGCACAGCTGACACACAGTACCTAATCATCCAATATTTGCACGATAGCATGAACTCCCCAAAAGTTCTGGTGTACAATCGTCAACTGAGGATAAAACCCAGCACACTAATGTTAATGCCAATAAAAGAGGTATTGTTGCTACAATCCACTTAAGGTTTGGATGGCAGCGCACCAATTAACTGGATGGATACCGCGAGCAGAACAGCAAGTCTTTCAAGTAACCTTTTGACATAATCTCACACTTGGAGTTTAGGGTTACCTGCCCAACAAAGCGCAGATAGTAGAAACCAATCTGGCAACCCTGTTGATGCCTTAAGAAAAAAATCCAAATGTGTATCAGGAATTGTCTTGGGTGGACAAAACAAAACCAATATTTGCATAATCCAGTTGAGAATCAAAGCTAGAGTGCATAACACAATCTTATTAAAGAACGCGATGTTGTTTGGCATGGTTGTGGTTGCTGGTTACATTTCTCTTGAAACCCAGTTGGCAGCACCAATGAACTGAATGGATAGCGTACATCACCCATTTGCTTGGAATAGGGATGATCACATTTTTGGATTCATTAACTACTAGATGCTAGTAGACATTTCTTCCACGGTAGTCTCCCTCAATAATAAATTATGCCCAATGCCCATTATATTTTCACCCCCCCCTCAAAACTCCTACAACCTCACCTCTAGCAAATTCCCTAAAATTACAAACTGCCCCTAACTTGTTGCATTCCCCCTCTCCACTACATCCATTTCCCACAGCTTAATCGTAATTTCGCCAATCCAGAGGAGGCTTAATAAGCGGACTCGTAGTCCCCGTAGCAATAGGAAACCTCGTAGTTCCCAGCTGCTTCAACTCCGGCTGCACTGGCCACGCCCCATACGCCTTAACCTCCTTCGCATTCTCCCTGTATCCCCTCAACCTAGACCTTCCGTTCTGCAATAACATCATGCTCGCGGCCGTCATGCCCAAAGCCATGGCAGTGGAAGCGCACGCCATGCGGGTGGGCTTGCCGAACATGTAGCCGTAGGACCAACATCCTCCAGAAATTCCCGCGAAGCCGAGCCAGTCGGTGGCGCGGCAGGAGCGGAGGCATTGGTCGACGTCCGGACTGGGGTTGATGACGGTAAATTTGGGGTCACCGAATGGCATGATTGTGGATTGTTATTTATTTTTTAATACCACGATTTGTTGTCTGAATTGATGATACCAAATATTAGTATAATATTTTTTGGATTAAATGAAAATACGTGAGTGCGATGAGTAAATATGAAAGTGAGTTCATCTTTGAAGAACAAAGGATGCATTTTATCATGCGTTGACGCATACATGCATGGCATCGATCCGCCGATGTCGAAAGATGCACATCATGGGATCACCGAAGAAGAACCCCTCCCATCTCTGCCGAAGCCAAAGAGAAAGCCCCAAATGAGACGTATCAATCGGTGGCCAACTCACGTGAGGTGTTCCCAAAATCTACAAGCGCGTCTTGAGCTCTATCGGAATACAGTTGCTTGCTATCGTAGCGGAGTCGTCGGCATCAAAGCGAGCGAGTGCACCAATGTGCTTGACCGAGCGACGGAAGGACGAAGGACCATGGCAGGGCGGTTGGTGTTATGTACCGAGCGCCAAAATGCCCCTGATCCCCGGTTCCCTACTTCGAAATTAGCTAGTGTATGTCAGCAACTACAGTGGAGTACCACGAAGTATACCCCCGGGGGGATACAACTTTTTTGGCTAGCCTGGTCTGGCGTCCTTCCCGCCAATTTTTGGGGGGTATAAGTTGAAAATAAATGGCGGGAACTGCCATTTTTGAGCTAATTAATAGTCAAACTAGCTGTATATTTTACTAACTTAGCTAACTAGGTATCTAATTAGACATAATTAATTGTTGAATTTGATAATTGTTGGTCTAAATCAACAACAGTCTAACTTAGCATAGATATAATCTATTTAGATACTATTTATTATCTAATTATATATTTACAGATCTAAATAGACCTACTTAGTATCTAAATAAATGGAGAGGGGGGGGTATAACTATTTTGGCTAGGCTTAGGCCAAAAAAGGGGGTATAAGAAAAGTTAACGGGGTATATTTCGTGGTATTCCACTGTAGTGCCTCTACTACAATACTTAGTGGCCCCGTGTTGCTTGAGGGTGACCCTGGGCAGGAAAGGGTTAATTAGATACGTACTTATTGCTGGCGGGCGATATGCGATAGGGGCTCCCCAATCAGCTGTACCGTTTGGAAAGCTTAAAATAGTATAAAATTGGGCGATTTTCTTTTTAAACAAGTGCTCCGAGTTTGGTCTTGATTTTTCCTTGGGAACTCTAGAGACAAAGCAAGGACCAGCTCCCTTCTTAATTTTCAATATACGAAATATCATTTATCCTGGTGGAAAATAGACCAATTTCATTTATCTGTGAAAATAAACAATCATTTTCATTCTTTTGTACCTTCAGCTATGTTGTATGCACGCACTCAGTTGGCAAGCAGTTCGTACACTAAAACGTCGACTCATGCTATTTTCAGCACTGTTCATATTAATCTTCTAGAGACATACACTGGACTGATGACAAAAGCTATCTTACATACTGTACAAATCATCATCTGTTCACAAGAACCCTCCACAACATATTTTACTTCAATGCTTCTCTTATGACGGCCACTCTCATCAGGGGCAATCCATTACATCATTGACAGTACCTCTTTGCCACTCTCTCCTCCTCCTCCTCTGCTTCCTAGCCTTGACCATGGTCTACTCCTCGGCCTCATATTTGTCCGCGGCCTGCACGTCTCATTTTGCTCCTCACTGTCAGGCTAATTGGCATCCGGCTTGAGCTGCTCCTTGACCTTGAGACCTTCCTTGACCTCAGGCTGTTGCTCCTGGTTACTTTTGTTTGAGGGATGCCAGGATTGGCCTCCGGCTTGAGCTGCTTCTTGACCTTGAGATATTCCTTGGCCTTAGGCTGGTGCTCCTGGTTACTTTTGAATGAGGGAATCACCAAGGCAAGAGATTCCTGAATCATCCCCAAAACATCCTGGCAAGAGTTTCCCGAGTCACTCCCAAAACATCCTTGAAACATATTTGGGGAACCTCCAACCTGCCGTTGGAAGCTGCTGATGGAGCTGGCGAAAGAGTCAACGGAGATGGCATAAGAGTCTGACGAAGCAACAGTAGAATTGTCTTGAACTGCCATTTGAGCAAGAGGATCAGCTCCAGGCTCCAACCAGTCGAAGAGGATACGGAGCCTCTTGTCAAGACCGCTCTCCATTTTCAATATTTCCTTGGCGTCCTTGATGTGGTGCTGCATCTTCTTGAGCTCATTGTCCTGCGCCGTGATGGTCTCTTGCGAAACTCTTCCATTGATGGACATGATTTTCCTCAACATGATTATGTGATTATTGAGAATGCGGATCTGCCTGCTTTCGGACTTCAAGCTAGTTTGCAGTTTGTTCAGCTCCTCGGTCTGGGCCTTGATTTTCTTCTCTGCCTTATCTTTGGCCTGTTTGGCTTCTTCGTCAGCCAATGCCTTGGCCTGGCTTACAGTCTTGAACTCCTCCCTGGCGTCGAGGGTGTCTTGACTCAAATAGTAAATTTCGAGAGAGAGCGCATCATTGCGCTGGGCTTCCGTGGCCATTTTCTGTTCCATCACTTTGAGTGTCTCAGTTTTGTCCTTGATCTGAGCTTCTGCCTGCTCCTTGCGCTGAGAGATCGCCTCTTCGACTATGACCTTGCTCTTATCTAGCTCTTTTTGCATTGCCTTCGACTTGAAAATACCCTGTTTCAATTGCAGAATCTGAGCGTTGAGGGTGCTGCTTTGCTTGTTTTCAGACTTCAAGTTTGTCTCAAGCTTCTTGAGTTCATCGGTCTGGGCCTTGATTTTTTGCTCCGCCTTGTCCTTAGCCTGTTTGACTTTGTTGGTAGGTAGAAGTAAGTCGGCAGAGGTAGGCGACTGTAGCGACGCATCGTCTTTGTTGGCCAACGTCTTCATTGCGCTTCCGTCACCGGCTGTGGTTGTGTCCTGCTTTTCATTCTTCTTGTTGGCTTGATGATCTTTGGCCTTGGTTTTGCAAATGCTGCCAAATTGAATTTGGATAAGGCGTCTCTTCTTCGTTGGAGCTCTTGGTGGTGCATTCCTGTCGGCATTTTTCCCATCAGCTTTGTTGAGAGCATTATTTGGTGCCAGCGCTTTTTTAGGCTTCTTGGCCTGGGATGAAGATGTTGATTTCGATGGGCGCGTAAAAAATGCCTCGCCGCTGCCAATGTACTCACGCATGGATACCTTCCTCGAGAACTTCATCGTGCATTAGTTTTTGGATACCGCGATTTTGTGATGGATAAGGGTCGATGTTGTATTATGAGGTGTTGGGCGGATACCTTTGCGACCTCTAGAATTGAACTGAAGACGTATCGTAGGTACTAGTTGGAATGTTGTTATGTCTGATGAGACGAGGCAGTGAAATGGAGTTTGATTTCATCCCAGCAAGTGGGGCAAAAAATAATAATTTTCAGTTTCGCTGATTATTGTCAACAAAATTTCCTCTTTGATCGGAAGGTATTTTTCTGGTGCATCATACCTTTCTCTCTCTCTAGAGAGAGAGAGCTCTCGGAACTGGGAAGGAATCTCTCTCGAGCCGTACTCCAATATTCATCCCTCCTGAAGGAACAAAATATTAGAGGGGCTGTAACTTTTCGTTTATTAGATGTAAAGAGTCCAAATCAACTGCCGTTTTTGCCGCCTGGAAGAGCTTTTTGCCCTATGTACTATTCCTATGTACAATGGTTACCGAATGGAAACGACGCAGTCGATCGAGTCGATAGAAGAATTCTCATCCAAGATTAACTTCTACGTAAGTGCTCTACCAGAGTCACGAGGGAAAAATTCATTGTCAAAGGGCGAAAAGCTCCCAAGCGGCGAAAACGGCAGTTGATTGAGAGCCAAGGAATACAGTGGAATACCACGAAGTATACCCCCGGGGGGGTATAACTTTTTTGGCTAGCCTGGTCTGACGGCCTTCCCGCCAATTTTTGGGGGGTATAACTCGAAAATAAATGGCGGGAACTGCCATTTTTGAGCTAATTAATGGTCAAAATAGCTGTTTATTTGACTAACTTAGGCAATTAATTATCTAATTAGACATAATAAATTATTGAATTAGATAATTGTTAGTCTAAATCAACAACTGTCTAACTTGGCTTATATATGATCTAGTTAGATACTATTTTTTATCTAATTATATATTCATGGATCTAAATAAATCTATTTAGCATCTAAATAAATGAAAAGGGGGTGTAATTATTTTGTCTAGGCTGATGCCAAAAAGAGGGTATAATAGTTTTAGAGGGGTATACTTCGTCCTACTCCACTGTAGGTCACAAACCCAAGTCACAAAGTAGGTACATAATGAAGGTCCCACAGGATTGACTCAGGGGTAATAATTATTTTCGATAAGCTTATCTAAGTACATCTGGAATAGGAGTAGGTAAAACCCTCTTTTCCACTATTTTATGAGTATTTTTATCTGGCCTGGCTATTATTAATCGTACTTACTCCTACTCCTACATTCAAGAGGGTATTCTAAATCGTTTATTGTGGACAACTCAAACAGGGAGCATAAGATTATTTCGGGGGTATGGTGCGCCGCTCGCTCCTCGCTCTTCGCGCGCGAAGGAGGTCATCCATCAGACGCTGACATACCAAGGTCTCTACATCGGATAATTGATGGTGATGACAGGTGACGATTGTAGATAGATAGGCGTAGTTAGATAAATAAAAATGATGAATATAGCGGAAAACTTGAAAGATTCTATCCGATCGGGGGAAAGTAGTCGACGTCTGTTGAGACGCGCAGCGGCCGGTTAGGTAGTACAATAGAACTATTTCACTCAATAGTCCTTTGCTTGATATGCTGTGCTCTGTATTATAATGCAAATGCCATTTTCATCGTTGCCGGAAATGCCATCCATCTCTTCGGGGGCATTGCCTGGCATTGCGCTCCTCGGTCTTAAACCGCGATAAACTTCGCATGCGATTGAACTGAAGATATTATCATGATAGGTGTACCTGAGATTGCTGTGTCATTGTGCAATTATCAATTGCCAAAGATGCAAACGATGTCAATGATTAGAGTTCGAAAAAGAGACAGCAGCGTTCGTCATAAAACATTCATAATCTTCGCAAACATATTATCTCACCTTCGTCTCACAAATCAGCAACAGCATCATGGGAATGTATCCAAAGAGGCTCTCCCTCATCCCTTACCTCGCCACCTTCTCCGCGATCATTGTACTATCGTACAATGTGATTCTCAAGCGGGCAGGCGCTGGATACTTGCGATCTCCCGCTCCCGTCTCTGTTGGAAGATCGGACGGACGCGCAAACGGGCAGAGGCGATTGACCCGCGAGGACGTGGATTTGGTGGTGAAAAACATTGGCAAGGCATTGCCAGACGAGATCGAAAAGCCGGACCTGGACGATGAGGATTCCGTGAAAGAGTACATGAGGCAGAGGGTGAGTGAGCTCTCTTGCCGTTTTTTCCAGTTATACTAATACATGCCATTGCTAACTTGGTTTGATCATATCAATTTTCAATTTCCACTCTATGTCATCATAGATGCTACTTGTCACCCAGTCTACCTTTCCTCATTGTGTGGGATTTCGCTTAACTGCCAACCGGTGCAAGGATTACATCAATGAGGTGAGCCTTTACTTTTTCGTTTCGATAAGGATTATGACTGTGATCGTGGTCTAAACGGTTTCTCTCTCTGATACTGACAATACTGACAATGTTTGACATTTATGGTACAACTTGCGCTGCCACCATTGATGCGCAGGAAATTATGAAATGGTTCTCGGGTGCCGACAAATTGACCCGTGTGATTATCCGTGGCAAACGCTCGACCACAGACAGTTGGTACAATGCATTTGTCATTGTATTGGATGACGATGATCTAGTGATTGGTCGCGACGGCGATGGCCTTGTCTATTATGACTTGTAAGTTATTCTTTTACCTGCCGACTTTTTGAAATAAAACACGAATGTTCCTAATGTACCCTTGCTGCGTCTCGCACAATACGATATCATACTTTGTCCTTGCACTTACAGTGAATGGGATGGCTCTGGTGAAGCAGCAACCCCGGAGCAACAGGCGGAGATTCCGCCGGTTCTTGCAACCGAAACCGCAGCAGGTAGTCCCTTGGCTGACAAAGCCACGACCCCCGAGGCAGATCCTGCATCTGATAAGGTATTGTAACTAGATACATGAATCTTTTGCGACCTTGCCAACACTAATTTTCTCTCAGAATGCATTCATTCTCAAATATCTCCTATCTTTTGGGTTTCTGTAACTTAGTACCAACCCTTCATCTTTGAGCCGGAATCAGTCTTGGTTGAGGGCGCCACTAATGAAGAGGTGCTTGCAGGAGACTACACCAAACCTATCGCGGGTGGTGTTGTCATTGATCCATCTGTCCCCAACACAGCTGCTGGAGAGGTCAGGTTACAACAGGTAATCACCGAGTATCAGGCTGCTATGCAGTCCGATGGTTCTATTGCTGTGGACGAACCAGGACCTCGTACCCTCCCCGCAATCGATTGCCAGGGCATGAATGGATACCAGTGCTGCTTGATGATCAAGATGATTGTGCGTGATTCTGATATCTTTGGGAAGGCGATTCAATGCCAGTTCGGGTTCACAGATATGTCGGATAAGTTTGCGTATATTGTGGAAGGAAATGGGAGGAAGGTTATCGTATATGCCAATCATAATGCATTTGTATCCCAGATTCCCTTCATTCANTGGAAGGAAATGGGAGGAAGGTTATCGTATATGCCAATCACAATGAATTTGTATCCCAGATTCCCTTCATTCAAGGTTCGTGGGGTGGTTACTGGGGGGACCCAAGCAGGGACCCAGAAGATCCTGACGAGACCGCAGAGCCAATGGGAATGATGGGATATGGATGGGGGGGAATGACTGAGTAGGATTACTTTAATGCGCATATCCTTGTCGCTTCGGAGTTCGACATGCAATGTCAGTTGCAAATGAGGGCTTGCAGACTCAATTGTAGACGACGGGGGTGGTCGAAGAATCCTTTCCAGAGATACCAGCTGTGAATAAGGGCTTGCGGACTCAATTGAAGATGGCGGGGTTGGTTAGAGAATCCTGTCTCATCCGCAGTTTTCTGATGCCAGTGATGCCATCGGGATGATGTTTGTTCTAACGGGACAGAACCTAGGGGGTGCTCCCCATTAAATCTAAATTAGCCAGAATTTCAAATTGCTCCAATGCTGTTTCTGAGTTACCAAATCAACTCATAACTCCCATGATGATATCCTGAAATTTTGATTCGAAAATATTGACTCCTTCATGGTCAGCTATGTGTTGAATCTTAGCGCTCATGGAGCTAATTGATGGAGATTGCCCCCAATCTA
>JALLOZ010000306.1:0-14251 GCA_036939875.1 Thalassiosira pacifica
TCGATACATAAGTTGTAATAAATCGGCGCTATACGTATTGTACTTTGAGAGCCTATGGTACATACATAAAGGGAGTACTCCCTTTTTGGAACTCATATCACTAGCTGTCGCCGACTCGCTTTTATGTTCGACTCTCTTTTATGTAGGTACCTAGCTACTAGATGAATGATGGAGAAGAGGATCAAGAAGTTGCGGAAGAGGAGCCTGTGGATGCCACGAAAGTGGTTGCCAGTGAGGAATCGGAGGAGAAATATTCACCAATCAAATGCCACTTACTTGATGTTCGAGCCCTGATGGTTTTTAAGCTGATATCATTGTCAAATGTATGTTTCCTTAATCTCACTTAAGAGTATTATGTTCAGCAATACACGATTTCAATGTCTGTCTCTAGATGACCATTAGAAAGGTCTGCTCTGAGCTTCCAGATAGCATTTTCTGTCAAAACAATCAGATACAATGCCTGTCATGCCAAGACTTGACCACTCCTCTTACCTACCCATGATATTATCCTCTTGAAATGAAGTGCTCTATTCTGAATAACAGATTTTATTACATGAATTATGAAGAACACTTTTCTCACCCAGACAACAAGTATGAGCCCATTATGTATGCGTGTAAGACTACAGCAACATAATATAGACACACGACATACATCAAATGGGGCGGGGGCATGCCCAATACAATAACCTCTATGAAAACATAGATTTCCCTCAGTGATGTACTTTCTGTTATCACTGACTCCGCCCAAACACAATCTCCTCGACCTCCAAATAGCGTTGTCGTACACGGCCGTTGCTATCGGTATCATCATCTCTCTGATCATGCTGCCCCGTAGCAGTGTTGCTCTGTTTGCTCTCAGATTGCAGGAATGGCATTGAATAATCCACCTGTCGCTTTGCCGCCTTTGGGACCACTGCTTTGGACGAAACTTTCTTTGCCTTGGCATCTATCATCTCCATCCCATGTTGAGGAGCTTTCACTTTGGCAGATTTGGACAAAGATGGCATCTTTGCTTTTGCGTCTTTGTATGTCTTTGCCTTTGCTTGGCTATCGCCATTGGTGACTACTTCTTTGCCAACCTTGGAAATGGTCTTCATCATAGGCATGGATTGCTCTCCTCCACCCTTGGCCTGCGAACTTGGCACACTTTCCTTATCGGCCTTGGAATCACTCACTGCCTGCTCCGTGTGTGCCTCTGTTTCTACCTGAAGCTTGTTGGATTTGCCGAACAGCTTCTCTGTCGACAACAACATGGATAATTGCTCCCCTTCCTCCTCCTTGTGTTGTTTGGTCAATTTCGAAGCCTTGCCGCTCGGTGTAGGAACCTCTGGTGACTCCTTGTGGGCCTTGGTCTTGGAAGTCTTGGCCTCCTTGGCGGACTTGGCTTTGGCGCTTTTGCCGATGACAAATTGGAGTGACATGGTGGGCATGGCACTTGTAGTCGGGGCCTGTGTAGGCTCCTCTGTGGGTTTCTCTGTGGGTTTTTTCGTGTTCGTTGGTTGCAATGTCGGTTTCTTTGTGGGCTGCTCTGTTGTCGGTTCCGGAGCAATCGGACAAAAGTCTGAAGAAGCAGATTCGAGAGTCTCCTGCACCCAATGCCAATCAAAATAGAGAAATTTTAACAAAGCGTGCATAAGAAGGGAGTGCACTAAAAGCACAAACATGTGCACAAGATATGATTACACACACGGCTGACAATTACAGCAGAGACAATTTCTGCAATGTCAACCTGATGTCAACTCACAAAAGTCAACCAGCCAATTCTATCTCCCTCCATCACTGGTAAGTTGTCCCCTCCGCAACCATTTGTATAACTCCAAGTCAACCGCTGATTCACGACCTTGACCTCCTCCACCGTCCCATCCTCATCATCGTCCACCTCCAACCGTCCCCTCAAGGTGATCTGTACCCCTCCCGGCACATAGTCAATCTGCTCCTCCAAAGGCTTATTGGAATCCAAATCTTTGGAGATGGAGTTAAAGCTGAGCATGTCTCCATTCTTGTAGGAGACATTGTTGCGATCATCTTGGCTGATCACAGTCAGATCGCCGTGGGTTCCAAACTCCAGGAATTGGACATCAATGATGGTCAGCTTGTGCAACTGGTGGTTGGATACGGTTTGTTTGTTATTTTTTTTGGATGATGCACGCAGGGCCTTTGGCTCGTGTGACAAGTTCCTCCTGTCAAGGTCCTCCGTCTCCTTGACATCGATTACATCTGCTACCGCATCCAAAAACAGCCTCCTTTGCGCACTCTCGTCATCCTCATCATCTCCATCTAAAGTCTGAAATACGCAAAGAGTCAAACCAATGCCATTATTATCTTCCAAATCATCCACATCACACAACTGAGTCGTCGAGAGGCGTATGTTGTACGTCAAAGGAGAGCAAGAGCAGGAGGTGCTGAGAATACTATCCACCGTCTCATCATCCTCCTCTGACAGGGGCATGTTATCAACTGTCTCATCCTCTCCCTCGTCGTCCTTTGGCAAGGGCTCCAGAGGACAACAAAACTTTTGAGCCAATTGCACCCGTGGACACACATCTTCCGATTCGTTCAGAGTGGAAGCATACTCCACGGCTGTCTCGCAGGTGGCCTCGGTAGCACTGCCAATTAGACCAGTCATGTCATCATCAATGAGACTCGTCGGTAGTACAAAGTCCGCAGCGGCCGTCAAACCATCCGAACAGAATTCACAGGATATGGGCAGAGTGTCAATAATAACTGTCTCATCCGCGGGCAGGGGCTCCAACGGGCAGCAAAACTTTTGATTCACCTGCAATGTTGAACAAACATCCTCCGCCTCGTTCAAAGATGCCGAATACTTCAAGGCAATCTCACATGTAACCTCCGTGGCACCGTTGGTCAAACCGAGCATGGCATCATCAAGGGGACCAGCTGGAAGTACAAAGTCCGAAGTGACGGTCAATCCATCCGCACAGAAGTCACACACTCGGGTCAGGGTCAGATTATCCTCATCCTCATCGATAATAGGAATGGGCACCAGAGGACAGCATAGCTTTTGGACCAATTGCACACGTGGACACGTCTCGTCGGTCGAATTCAAAGTGGATGCATACTCCATGGCAGATTCGCACGTATCTTCCTCTCTATCGTCGTCGGTGAGACCTTCTGGGAGTACAAAGCCAGGAGAGGACGTCAGACCCTCCGGGCAGAAGATGCACGCGTCGTCCTCCTCCTCGAGGATGGAAGGCTCGCCGTCGGGAGGTCGCGTGGGAATGTAAATGGGAGCCATTGTACGCGTTGTCATTCCGCTGCTGACGAAATCTTGGCCCGTGGACGACGTGGTATCGACAGCCCCAGCTTCGTCGTCGATTGTCTCATTGACGTTCGTGAGTGAGAAATCATCTGCCTGTCGAGATGTCATTACGCCAACCAGGGATGTCATTCCAGAGAGGGCTTGGATTTTGTCACTGTCACTGTCGCTGTCACTGTCATGATGAGTGTGGCTTGTAGTAGTAGTTCGTTTCTTGGCCAATTTTTTGGCCATATTTTTACTGTCTTGATTGTGGATGACATTATTGAGACTGAGCTGATTGACATTATCATCATCACTGCGATGTTTGTTTTTGGAATGCTTGTGCTTGTGGTGGTGCTGCGAGAAGCCCTTGTTTTGATTCTTGTGCTTGTTTTTTAGGAGGCGCTCCCTTCGTTCTCTCTTTAGTAGATGCCGCCTGCTGGACAATTCCTCCTCAAGTTCCTCCCGGTCAACTTTTTGCTCGAGGGATTCTGCTTCTGATTCTGCTTCCGTCTCTGCTTCATTCGCGTCATTCCCTTGTTCCAATATATGCTGAGGCTGAGGTGCCGTACGCGCCGATTGTTCGTGCAGCGATGGCTCATTCTCTCGTCCCCATTTCCCCTTGAAGCTCTCATTTTCCAACTTCGCCTGCTTCCCATTCCGACAACACCTCGGCTGGGTACAATATCCCTTCAAGAATTTCAAGGGAGGGATTTCTGAAAACCGCTGCTTGATTTTGCGACCGCCCTGCAATTTTTCAAAATGTCAATTAGAAAATAAAGAAAAAGCAAGTAAGCAGATAGAGGCAGACTTACTTTTGCTGTCGTGTAATTAGCAAGCAACAATTAGAAAATAAAGCAAGCCGCGCAGAGGCAGACCTCTTTTGCTGTTGCTGTTGTTGTTGTTGTTGTTGCGTCGAGCCTGCTGCGCCGCTTCGGACAAAAGAGGAAATGGTGTGACGTGACACCTCGACAGACCCTCGCGCAACGGACCCTCGCACTCGAGCCTCGCTGCTCATGCTTTATTTGCCTGGAGAGGATGCAAATGCGCGTGCGGAGAGGCGCAAGTGTTTGAGTATTTTTGTAAAAAAGAAAGGATCATAATATTGATATTGTACAATATCATTATTTTTTATTCTCGCTTACAATTATTATTTGCCCGGCCGTGTCCGTTCGTCCCACGCACCCTCTCGCTGATTATCGTGTGCTGTTTTATTATTTAGTGGCCGCCGCGCGTGGCCGGAACCGGAAAGAGAGGGACAAGCACAGCACGTGAGCGCGGCAATGCAAGCAGCATCGAGAAGTTACATTCGAGGGGAGAGACGGTCACGCACCGCGGTCACCTACTGTGGGGACTTCGTGGACTCGTGTCGCCCACACGCAGCAAATATTGGAGTTGTTGTGCGTGGCGCTAGGGAGCTATTGGCGCGTCTGGTGTTGCTGTTATTGATGGCCTTGGCCGGACGGCCATGTCGTTATTGTCTTCGCTCGGTTTCGGAGTGTTGTTGTTGTTGCTTGTTGTTGTTGCTTGTTGTATTGTTGTTGATCAGACGGTGCAGTGTTGGCTGACGGCTCTTCGCCAGATAATTGATGGTGGCAGTGATGGTGGTGATGGTGGTGGTGATGATGATGTTGCTGTTAATCTATTCCTACGTTGTATTATACGTAGGAACAAAACATAAACTGTGTCCCACATTAATCAATCACAGAGACTAAAAATAGGGTATTTTGGTCTCGCCTAGAGAACTTGAATTTTACCTACACCGTCTGTAGGAACGCACAGCGTTCGAGTATCTAGGAGGAGATAGGTAGGTATTGTACTGTTGCACAGTGTTGCACGCACATTGTACATTGGCTGGCTGGTCGTGATTCATGCGTGTATGTAGGTACCTAGGTTGTTATTAGTTATTAGCATAAGCTAGTTAGACGTATCTAGGAAGTTAGCATTGCGCGCACATACGTACCTAGAGTGGTCGGCTAGTCGTGAATGACATCAGAAAAGGTATCTAGAATCTAGATGTTGATGTCTGCATGTAATGAACAAAAATGATTACTTTGCAGGTAGGAATAGATACGACTTATTTACCTGCCTATCCTACCTAAAAAAGAAGAGTTGTGTCAGTTATTTTGCTGTCGTTCCGGTCACAGCGCCCGCTACGTGGCGCGCTTCCCTCTGGCAACTTTTTAGCAGGCGTTGCATGCAAGCAATTTGATTTGGTAAACAGAGTAGAAGTAGGAATAGGTAGTACTTATTACCACCCGGGTTACAACCGGTTATTATTGATTCTCTGTATTTATTTTGTGACCATTTATCGTTCATTATGTCCAGAAATGACACAAAATATGCACTTTGAGTCTCGATCATCGAACTGTTCATTCTGGGGGCTTGCAATAGATAGGTACCTACTAGGTACCTCTAAGTAGAATTTTAAAAACTACCATGCATGGCGCGAATATTATGATTGATTGAGGGGGTAATCATAATGTCATGTTTAGATACAATAAATTATCAAATTGATCTCACCCAAAGGGCGTCTATTTTCAACCAATTCTTTTACTTTACCATCTGTTTACTGTTGCTACACAGAATGACTATGGCGTGACCCTTTTGAAATGTTACTCAGAGTCTTAAATCTGGTGAAAGCCTAGCAGCAAACCATGGGTTGCATTGGATAGAGCCATAAGTTATTTTGAGCATCTTCATATTTCATAAAATAGAAATACATGCACCTGACTCTTCCTACCAGGAGAAGATACACAATACTACCAGGGGGAGGTAATTGTGATTGTGAGTTTACTTTATCATGATGTATCTACTTTACTTTGTGCTCATCTGATCAAATCTAATACTAATACAAACTCAAAAAACGTGTTGCTATACAGACACAAGATATAACTCAATCTGTCATGTGACATCTTGCCTAGATTAGGTAGTTAAGGTACCTAGGGCAGTAGGTGAACAAGTTTTTCCTACTCCTACATAAGAAACTATTATTATTTCGATACCCGATATAATTCCATCAGTACCTTACATAATCCTTTCAGTACCCTCAATATTCCAAGACAACTGTGACTGATAGGGTATATCCCTGGGAAATGGGGTCAGTACTCAAAGTACCAACCTCTGTTCAAGCAATGACCAATTTTAGCGAGAGTACCAACCAAAGTACCAACCATTTTATGTACCAGTAGCGTGACCATGGCAATCCGCTCTAATTCTAGAAAATGGAACATGATCGCAAGGCTGAGTTTTGATGTTCAGATGTATTTTGAACGTTCCATGATGAATAGGCTGACAAAACGGATATCCATCGAGAGGATTTGTCTCGTGTGAGGGTAGTTTGAGCTGATTAGCGCGTGGGTGGCGTCTATCAATCATGTCGGTGTCAAATAGGACAATGCTGGCGCCATTGCCTGTAATTGAAAGAGCTGCTGCGAACTTGTCGATGGTCAGGCGTTGGGCAAGGGGCTCCCCATTGATTTCCAACTCATACAAGTCAATGGTACTAAGGCCATGGAATAAATATAAAGTTAGTTCAACTATCAGTTATTGAGTTAGAGCCTTTTATATTGTACCAATCACAATGAAACAGTCATTTTGACTATCTTGAAATTGATATTTCAGTCTTAAACCCCAGCCAATATGTTTGATGAACTAATTGAACCTTGGTTCTTTCATTCTTTATGATCATATTAAGGACACAGAAGAAATGCAAACCTAATACCCATCAGTTATTGAGTTTGAGCCTTTTTTATGCTGTGCCCACCACAATGAAATAGCAATTTTGATCACCCTAAAATTGATATTTCAGCATCACACCCCAACCAATATTTTTGATAAACTGTTTGAACCTTGATTCCAATGCTCTTTGTGATCATATCAAGGGTACAGAACAAATGCAAAGCTGATATGTCCATCAGTTTATTGAGTTGAAGCCTTTTTACATATTGTACCAACTATCCTCAAATAGCCATTTTGATATTTCAGTATCACACCCTAACCAATATGTTTGATAAACTTTTTCAATCTTGATTCTTTCATTATTTGTAATCATATCAAGGCTATAAAACAAATGCAAAGGTAATGCATCTATCAGTTATTAGGTTAGAGCTTTTCAAAAGTATACCTACCATCTTCAAATAACCATTTTGATCACCTTGAGATTGATATTTCAGTATCACATTCCAACTAATATATTTGATAAACTGCTTGGACTTTGATTTATTTCTTCTTTGTGATTATATCAAGGCCACAGAAAAACTGTAAAGGTAATGTATCTATCAGTTATTGAGTTAGAGACCTTGTTCCATACTATACCCACCACAATGTAATAGCCATATTGAGCACCTTGAAATTGATAGTTTGGTCTCACACCCCAACCAATATATTTGATAAACATTTTGATGTTGATTCCTTCATTCTTTGCAATCATGTTAATGTCAACAAGGAATTACAAACCTAATATGTCCATGGGATATTGATTTAAAGCCTTTTCCATATACCTGCCACCATAAAACATCCAATATGATCACCATAACATTGATATTTCAATCTCACACCCCAACCAATATGTTTGATAAAATATTTTGACCTTGATTCCAATATTTTTTTCAATCTTCTCAAGGCCACAGAAAAAATGCAAAGACAGTACATCTATAAGTTATTGAGTTAGAACCTTTTTAGTACCTTATCAACCGTCCTCAAATAGCTATTTTGACCACCTTGAAGATAGTCTAGTCTCACACCCCAACTAATATGTTTGATAAACTGATTCAAACTTGATTCCTTCATTCCTTGTGATCATATCAAGGCCATGGAACAACTGCAAAGGTAATGGATCTATCAGTTATTGAGTTAGAGCCTTTTTCATATTGTACCAGCCACAATGAAATAGCAATTTTGACCACACCTTCAATTGATATTTCAGTCTCATACTACAAGCAATGTGTTTGAAAAATTGCTTGGGCCTTGATTTCTTTCTTCTTTGTGATCATATCAAGGCCATGAAATAAATTCAAACACAATTCATTTATCAGTTATTGAGTTAGAGCCTTTTTCATACTATACCCACTACCACAAAATATTGCCCACGTTGAAATTGATATTCCAGTCTCACAATACACAACCATTATGTTTAAAGAACTGTGTGGACCTTGATTCCTTCATTATATGTGCTCATATCAAGGCTACATACCAAATGTGCAGGTAATATGTCAATTTGTTATACAGTTAGAGCCTTTTTTCATACTGTATGATCTGTCCCGAAAAAGCCATTTTGACCACCTTCAAATTGATATTTCAATATCACACCACAATCAATGTGTTTGATAACTTGTTTTGACCTTGATTCCAACATTTGATGCGATAATCAAGGCTACAGAACAAATACAAATGGAATATGTCCATCAATTAGTGAGAGCCTTTTATGCTGTACCCACCATCATCAAATAGCCATTTTGACCACACTAACATTGATATTTCAGTCTCACACCCCAACCAATGTTTTTGATAAACTATGTGGACCTTGATTCTTTCATTCTTTGTGATCACAAATATGCCATGAAACAAATACAAAGTTCATGTGTCTATCCGTTATTGCACTGGAGCCTTTTACATATTGTACCCACCACATTTAAATAGTCATTTTCACCACATTATGTTTGAATATGTTTGATAAACTGTTTGTACCTTAATTCCTTCATTCTTTGTGATCATATCAAGGCTACAGAAAAATGCAAAAGTAATATGTCCATATTGGTTATTGAAATAGATTATGTTTCCATGCTGTACCCATCATTGTCAAATATCCAATATGATCACCCTAAACTTAATATTTAAGTCTCACACCCCAACCAATATGTTCAATAAACTGTTTGAACCTTGATGCTTGATTCTTTGTGATCAAATCAAGACAATGGAATAAATACAAAGCTAATATGCCCATCAGCTATTGAGTTTGAGCCTTTTTCATACTATACCCACCACAGTGAAATAGCCATTTGACCACCTTGAAATTGATGGTTTGGTCTCACACCCCAACCAATATGTTCGACAAACTGTTTGATTATTGATTCCTTCATTCTTTGTGATCGTGTCAAGGCTACCAAGCAATTATACACCCAACATGTCCATTCAGTTATTGAGTTATAGCCTTTTTTCATACTGTACGGATCACCCTCAAATAGCCAATATGATCACCCCCTAATTGATATTTCAGTCTCACACCCCAACCAATATGCTTGATGAACTGTTTGGACATTAATTCAAATATTTGTTGTGATCATATCAATGCCACAGAACAAATGCAAAGGAAGTTCATCTATCAGTAATCGAGTTAGAGCCTTTTTTCATACTGTACTTACTACCATGGAATATTTTCCACATTGAAATTGATGGTTTGGTCTCACACTCAAACAAATATGTTTGATAACTTGTTTGAACCTTGATTCCTTCATTCCTTGCAATCATATCAAGGACACAACCAATGGTGGAAAATACATCCAGCAGGTATTGAGTGAAAGATCTTTCCATACTGTATCAACCGTCCTCAAATAACCAATTTGACCACCTTCAAATTGGTATTTCAGCATCACACCCCAACCAATATGTTTGATGTCTTTTTTGGCCCTTGGTTCCAACATTTATTGTGATCATATCAAGGCCACAGAAAAATGCAAACCTAATCTGTCCATCAGTTACTGAGTTGGAGCCTTTCTTCATATTGTACACATCATCCTCACATATCCATTTTGATCACACTAACATTGATATTTCAGTTTCACACCCTAACTAATATGTTTCATGAAATGTGTTGACCTTGATGCCTTCATTCTTGTGATCATATCAAAGTGATTGAACAAATACAAAGGTAATGTATCTACCAGTTATTGAATTATAGACTTTATTCAACATTGTACTCATCATCCTCAAATACCCAATATGATCACCCTAAACTTGATATTTAGGCATTACACTCCATTCAATATGTTTGAAAAACTGTTTTCATCCTGATTCCAGCATTATTTGTGATCATATTAAGGCCATGAAACAAATACAAAGAAAGTGCATCTATTGGTTGTTTAGTTAGAGCCTTTTTATCATGCACCCACCACAATGAAATAGTCATTTTGACTACATTGAAACTGATATTTCAGTATCACACCCCAACTAATATGTTTGATGAACCATTTGGAACTTCATTCCTTCATTCTTTGTGATCATATCAAGGACACAGAAAAATTCAAACCTAATATCCATCAGTTATTGAGTTAGAGACTTTATTCCATACTGTACCCACCATCCTCAAATACCTAATATGATCACCCCCAAATTGATATTTCAGTTTCACACCCCAACCAATGAATTTGAAGATCTGTTTGGACCTTGATTCTTTCATTCTTTGTGATCACATCAAGACCACTGAATAAATGCAAAGGTAATACATCAATCAGTTATTTAGGTAGAGCTTTTTTCATACTATACCCACCACAGTGAATTAGCCATTTTGAACACATTCAAATCGATGGTTTGGTCTCACACCCCAACTAATATGTTTGATAAACTATTTGGATCTTGGTTCCTTCCTTCTTTGTGATCATATCATCACTAACAAGTTGTTACAAACCTAATATGTCCATCAGTTATTGAATTAGAGCTTTTTCTATACTTTACTAAAGTCTTTACCCACTAGCCTTAAATAGCCAATACGATCACCCTAAAATTAATAGTTCAGTCTCATACTGTGACAAAACAACATAGTTGGGGTGGAGTGGCAGAAGATGATATCAGGGGATGGACAATGGTGCGGATATGTGGTGGAGGTAATAGTGGGGGAGGAGATGTATGACAGTGTCTGCCACCACCACTTCCCCACCCCCCACAGCCACAATGCTTCCCCAGCTCCCCATGGTAATGGTGGTGGTGGTGGTATCCTCCACCACTCTTCCTCCACCACCACCATAACCTCAACTTAGATGATACCATGTTGCCCAGCATGATGGTGTTGAGGATGTTTTGACAATAATTGAGCAATAGCGACAGAGGGGGGTGTGAATGTGAACCACCATGGTACCCACCACCACTACTAGAATCAAGGTGCAGCTGATGAAATCAAATCAAGACAAGGCTTCAGCGGGACGCCAAGCCTCTATTTTTCTGCTTTTCATGAGAGGATTCTGTGAGTGGTCACATTGAATTACATCATGGTCTTTTATTTTTGAGATTTTTCTGTTCTCTTCTATTCTTCTCTAGGAGACAATCAAAATGGATATACCAATCAATTGGGGCTCACTTTCATTTGGCATATTGGCAATGTAACCTCATTTTTCATCTGGCTCATACAAAAAATGCTTCTTTGGAGCTTCCAATGGTCCCAATGGACATGGATTGTTGTGCTGTTTCAGAAACACTGGATTACATCTTGATCTAGTGGATGGTTCTTGATTTATGGCTGATTTACTGTTTTTTGGGATGATGGCATTATACAACAATTTATATTGGCAATGTAAGAGACTGATACAGTATTAACATGCCTTATCTAGGTATTGTATGCTCAGTCTCTTTCTATGAGGTCCATAAAACCAAACTCTATCAATATGGCATCTGATGACAATGACATTATCAGGGGAGAAGAGTCAGAGTCAGCTAGAGGAGGAGGAATCAACAGGATCAGCAGGAGAAAATGGGCCAGTCAAAGTTGAAGAAGAAGTCACAAAATGGTTGCCAGTAGAAGAGAGCATACCATCTGTTGCTAAGGTGGAGGAATCAGAATCAGGTATCATCGTCATCGAGGAGGAGGAGGAGGAGGAGGAGGAGACACTATCAATCGCGAGCAGGCCAGTATCCAAAGATGGTGGAAAGGATGATCAAGCAGCCATGGAAGAGGAGCCTGTGGTTGCCACAGAAGTGGTTCCTAATGATGAATTTGATGGAGCAAAGAAGGAACCAGTAGTGGAAGAAGAGTCTCAAAAATCAACGAAAGTTACAGAGGAGACAGAGCCAGTGAGAGTATGAATGGAATGACAGGTTGATTAAGAAAAGTCCATGTAAGAGGAGCTAGAAGAGAAGCAATCAGAACGGTCAAAATCTGAAGACAAAGAAGAGGAGGATCAAGTTGTCAGAGGCAATCCCTTGGAAGAGGAGCCAGTGACAGTAGCTATTGCCAACGAGGAGGAATCAGAGGAAGTAGAAGAGAACACACAGGGACAGGGGCTGGGAGAAGAGACTTTGTCAGAAGAAAATGAGGATTTATTCATTGAAGAGTCACAGCAGCCAGTTGTAGAGAACAAACCAGCTGATGAGGGGGAAATGCCAATCAAGGAGGAGGGAGGAGGAGGAGAGTAAAAATGAGGAGAAGGGATAGCCAGAGAAAGATGAGCCAGTCAAGATTGAAGAAGAAGTCGCACAAGAGTTGCCAGTGGAAGAAAGTACAGCAACAGCCGTTGTTGTTGAGGTGGAATAACCAGAATCGGTTATCATTGTTGAGGAGGAAGAGGAGACGCTACCAATCATTAGTGAGCCAGTGTCCCAAGATGACTAGTAGTAGGTACATAAAAGGGATTACTCCCTTTAGTTTATGTAGGTACTCAAAGTACCATATGTAGCGACGATTTTATTACGAACTATGTAACGAATGGCTATAAAAGTATGTCAAGTATATTTCATTTACTATGACAATTGTATGTAATAAACAAGAATTTTCATTTCGTAGAGGAACGCGATGAACACAGTCTGTAGGAGTGCGCGAAAATCACGAAGAACTCCATTGGAAGGAGTCGAGCACTTCCTCGAGGGTTCCACCAATTATGGCATAGATGAAAGTGACTTCTTAGATGTCATTTCTGTTTTTCTTTGTCGAACAGCAAACTAACACTGTTGGGCTAGTTCTAGAGTGAGATAATGGATGGGACAGAAGTGAGATGGTGTTTATGATGAAGACAAAGATGGTGATTGCGAGGAATGTAAAAGAGAAATAGATTAAGAAGAGTGTATGATTGTTATTACAATATTTCTCAATTTTAGATTGTATCAAAAGCACCAATAAAACGCTCCAGTCCAAAGCTGCGAGAAACATTATTTTTGGTAGTAATTAGCAAGTCATAGTATATCTCAAATAAATATGCAATCAACACAACCTTTTTTGTTTTCATTGTTGCCCCACCCATTTTTGTTGCCTTGAGTGTTTTGAGTGTCCTTTCACTCCATACAAATACTCCATCCTTTTCTTTTACCAGATTCTCAACACCATTACTCAATGAGAATCCCAATGCAACATAATGAGTCAAGTCATCAAAGTTTCCCCATCGTAAGTATTTATCCTCGTGTCCACCAACCTTGCTGGGGTAGCGTATGTAAAACCTGGACTTGATATCAGCCAGTGTATNATGCTCCCATTAGACTACCATTATCACCTTCATCAACAGTCTGAAATGCTCCACAGATTGGTCCCCTAAGTAAGCTTGTCCCTGATCTGATAGTGGAAGGATCAATTTTCACATGACCAGCCAATGTTGCTAGCTAAGGCATTGCACACGTGGAGATTTTCCCTGATGAAGTTGATAGCTCCGTGGTGATGCTTATCTTTATTTTTGATACCGTTGTCAAGATGATAGTTGAATCGTTCTTGAGTGTAACCCTCTAATGCCAATGATGTTTTCATATGCTCTGGAGTAGCATCATTTAGAGCCACACCCAAAATATCACTCTTACACATGTTCACCCATTGTGGATTGGATAATAATTCTGTTGAAGTAGGTTGTGGCTTATCAGGACCAATATTCACTCCAATCACAACTGGATTAACTGTCTGATTATCCAAATCATCTCCAGGGGGTATCGTCTTCTTCTTTACCCGAGAAATCAAGTGACACCTTTCTCGAATGGTAATCATATGCACAAAAAATGAAGATTATCTTCTCCATCATGAAGGTGACAACCATCATCTTCTCTCCTACAAATAGGAGAAAACAAATCAATATGTGTATTAAGATTTCA
>JALLOZ010000307.1:0-12127 GCA_036939875.1 Thalassiosira pacifica
AAGAGTAAGCGGGCCTCACACATGTCCTCCTTCAGGTTGTCGCCAGTTTTCTGACGAATACTTTCCAACTTCGACAAGACTCTTTCAACCGAGCAGCTTGGTAGCTGTGCAAGTAGAATGAGGCGGATGGCCAACCCATGATATGACTACTAAAGCCTTGGCCATTCCTTCATCTATCACCCCAACTCTAACAATGCTAATACCAATGCTATTAACAATGATGCTATCAATGCTGCTAACAATGCTTCTACCAATGCTATTAACAATGTTGCTAACAATGCTGCTAACAATGTTGCTAACAATACTGCTAACAATGATGCTAACAATGCTGCTAACAATGATGCTAACAATGCTGCTAACAATGATGCTAATAATGCTGCTAATAATGATGCTAATAATGATGCTAATAATGCTGCTAACAGTGCTGCTAACAATGCTGTGAACAATGCTAGGAACACTACTGGTATTGCTTTTGCTACCACAGTATCACTGTATTGCCACCATTGTGCTACTAACGCATATGCATATACATATGCTAGAGTTTCTAGTAATGGAAAGAACATTGCAGCTAATGCCAGCACTTACACTGCAACTGGGGCCAAACCTTGTACCAAGGGAGTTTTGTTGGCTTCGGAGGATGATGCGCGATCGTAGGAACTGGTACAAGCCTACGTAGGAATCACGTAGGATCTGAACGCCTGAAGGTCCGCCTGATGGTCCAATCTGAGACGCCCATGGCCTATTCACTACGAATGTCGGTGCATACAACAATTGACCAATGAAAACGAACCATGATCGCCGCCGCAATTGAATTTGCTCGATACACGCAGCTGCGATTTCCATTGCATCACCATCGTCATGGCCATTCTCCAACCGTCATTAGCATCACTGGCACTTGCATTGGCAAACTTAAGCCGAGACTGTTCTCAGCATATGCATCTGCACCTCCGCTCCGAAGCCGCCGTCGCCCGCTGCCAATCGCAGCATTTGTCGACTTGGACAACGTCGCGCCACTGAGTCACCAACGATGGGATGTCGAGAACTTCCTCCGCCCGCTGATTGAGTTTGAGCGTTGTGTCAATGCCAATCATGGCGGAGATGATGGAAATGCCAATGTGATTGTCAATGTCAATAATGCTCATGTAAATGTAAAGAATCAATGGCTGAGAATGGAGGCATTTGGCAATCCAAAAAAGGGTGATGATCATGATCATGATTATAATGATAATGAATCCATTGTCTGCGCACTATGCAATGCAGAATTGAAACTCACCGGAAAGGACAGAATTATGAATAATAATAACCCCAACTTAAATAATTTCACTCTGTTCGACAAGCTGAAGGAGCACATGAAGATACACGAGGTGGAACAACGTCAACGGAATTTACGAATGAAAAATAATAGAAGGATCCGCAAAAAGGATATCGAAAAGACGAATAAGTACGAATTGGCGGTGGAAAATTTGAAGCATATGAAGGAAAATTCTACTATTGAGAGGAGGACGAGCCAAGGCCAAGGCTCAAAGAATCATGCTAGGAGCAGTACTTTGTTCGAGATCTTATTTGAATTGGGTGTGAGTGTCAAAGCAGAAAAACATGCAAGGTTAGAGCTCGTTAGTGCTGCGGATAGATGGATGCATGATGTGAGCATTGTTTGCAAAAACAAAAAGAAGGCAGGACGAAACAATACCAATACCAACAACCAGGATGATGATGATGATGATAACGACAATGGTCACAATAATCTCAACATGGGAGTTCTGGTAGTGTATTCCAACAACGAGCATTGCATCCCACTATTGGAACGTGCCAGGGAGGAAGGATTCGTGGTCGTATCTGTCACCAACAAGGAACAAACAGCAAGAGTTTTGAGATCTAGTGATGTTGCCATTGGACCGTTCGGCAGTTGGATAGATGATGAGCATGATAATGATTCTTCCTCGAGTAGTGATAGTGAGAACTTGGTCACAGCCACAACCACAACAAAGGCACATACATCATGCAAAAACAATCCTATAGCAACTTGCTATGAAAATTCCAAATCAACTGTGAATGTTGAACTTGAAGATGAAGTTGAGGGGTATGACATCAGGACAGTTTCATCAGGGCCTCTTTCTTTGTTAACACTGTCCTACTCTTCTCATAACTCTGCAATGAAAGCAATTCCAATAAGCAAAGTTGGATCTCTTTTCATGAGTGAGCGGCAGCAACAACAACAAGGTGGCACATCATGTGAATCCAATCTTGATGAATTTCAAAATAGTATGATAGAGGACAATGACAAGGTAGTGCAATGGCATTTGGCTGACAGTTCCATAGCAAGCAATGCGGCTCAAATTCAGATGAACACAGATGGATCAAATTTAGATGCTCTATCAAAAGAGGATGCAAATAAGTGGAACAGCAATCCATTGCTGTCATCAATAATGGGCAACTTTGCTTCGTTGCTGCAAACTTTCACGGCAGATGATGCATCAAACAGTAAACATCTTCAACCGATGGAAGGAGAGAAGAAGAAACCCTCACCATTGAAAGAATATTTAGAGAAGTCTGGTGATTCTGATGGTGTGCAAGGAAGTGGTGTGGACAACAACAGGGATTACATTGGCAGCGGAATCGAGAGAACTAGAGTCGGAGTTCCAAAAATGTACCTGATGAAAGGAGACAAGGATCAATCGTCGGGAACAAAATGCGGGAAAAGAAAAAGCAACAATCGTTACCAGGAGACCAAATCAAAAAGCGCAGTAGCAACCAATGATCAAATCCTCAGCAAAGACATGTTCAAAAGAAAGAATGGATACCATTGTTTTGACTGCGGGCACAAGGCGAAACGATGGGGAAGCTTACAAAAGTATATGAGGAATTGCAAGCGGTGTAAACAAAAATATAAAGTGTGCTGACATGCTATCAATTGCAAAGGATGTACCTAGAGAATAATTGGTGAGAAGTTTTAGAGAATTGATTCATTGTATGTCTTGCTCCTTTTTGTCACATCTTTTGAGGCGCAGTGGAAAGAAAGTTCAAGTCGAGATCTTTCTTACTGTCAAACCGTAGATATTCTTTCTAGAGAGGTATGAGTCAAACAGTTTGTCGATGAAGTTGTTACTTTGTATTGTCCATTTTGTCATGCCCTGAGTTTTGCTTTCATCCCATGCCATTCCTTTGACAGTGCAAGTGTTTGTTTTCGTAATCAGTTGTAGGCAAGACTCACGAAGTGGTGCCACCAATCTAGTTTCCAATTTTGCTTTGACTGCGGACACCAGGCGAAATGATGGGGAAGCTTACGAAAGCATAATATGAGGAATTGCAATCGATGTAAACAAAAATATAAAGTGTGCTGATATGCTATCAATTGCAAAGTATGTACCATACCTAGACAATAATTGGTGACTAGTTGAAGAGACACATCTTTTGAGGCGCTGTGATGCCATTGCGAACCCAAAGACAGTTCAAGTTGATACTTTTCTTACTGTCAAATTGTAGATATTCTCTCTAGAGAGAGGTACAACACGAGTCAGACAGTTTGTCAGTGAAGTTGTTACTTTTTATTGTCCATTTTGTTATGCCCTGAGTTTTGCTTTCATCCCATGCCATTGCATTGACAGTGCTGCTACTAGGCCACCAATCTAGTTTCCAATGTTGCATTGCACCTGATCGAATCAAACTCGTTTGCCTTTGACACATTTGAAAAGACAGGCCTACAATGCATCTTTCTTAGATATTTAATGATATTTCTCCATGTTTTTCCTCTCGAATTGATATAGCAGGCGCTTCTGCTATAATGTTCACGTCAACATCTCCGCGGATGGGCTATCACCAGGCGTGATAACCATCACAGAGTTAATATTCTCAGGTATCGCATATATCTTTTGATCACTCCCAACAAAGCCACCTTGCCACTTATCATCAATATCCTGAAAGCCACTCCCGACATAATCAATACTCAGCGGCCTGTCCGGATCAGTGTCTATTCTCAAAACGGTGGAGTTGTCCGCTGGCACGGCATAAACGCAATTGTCGATTTTGCTGAGAACTCCGCCTTGCCATTTGTTGATGCTGTCGGAGACCTTTCCGAAGGTTGTGGCTTCATTTTTGATGGGATCTATTCTTAATATGGTTGTTGCATCGCTTGGCATTCCGTAGATGCATCCATCTGCACCATAAGCCCCGCCAACTATGTATGATGCAGTCAGTGATTGAGGCGCGCAGATATTTTATTGTCAGAGGATATTCTGAAGGAAAGAAAATAAAAATAAAGTGCCATCAAATAATAATGAACTGTTCCTATTCCACTTACGCCATTTATACTGCAAGTCCGGCGAATCAGTATCATCCTCATGCCGTTCGATCGGAATAGTGCTCACTCGCCACGACTCATCATCCACTATTTCTCCACCATCATCCCAATCATTCTTCGGTGGTCTGACATTCGTATCGATACAAAGAACCTCATTGGAATGCGCCGGAAATGCATAAATGACACCGGTGGATTTCGCCAACAATCCTCCGTGCCACTTCCATCCACCGGCGGGGAAGTCACCCAGAACTTCCACCGAGTCATTGTTTTTGGGATCGATTCGTAACACCCCCGTGGCTGTGTAGGGTGGAGCGTATATGCAGCCGTCCACTCCTACTATTCCACCTGTGTTGAATGAATGAGTGAGTGAATGAATGCATGAATGAGTTCATTCATTAGAAGATGGTTTGGTTGAGCATATCATCCTACCTGCACGGAGGCACCTTTTCAAGCCAGAACCATGTTGTATGATGTCAGCTTTTCACTATTGTATCTAGATACACTCACCATACCACTTGTTCTGCCCCTCCGACAACCGCGGCCCCAACTCCTCCACCCTATCCGACCCGTCCAAATACACCTTCAACACGTGCTCGGCATTGCTCGGAGGACAGTAAATAGCCGCTTTCCCATCGGATGATTCTCCGACGGCACCTCCGTGCCACATCCACCTGCCCCTGTCGACTTTTTCGACGCGTTCCTTCCACGGTATGGGATCTGCTTCGTAGTGAGATGATTCATTTGGCAGGGGTAGCATGCTTACTTCCTTTGTGTCTAGTTTCACTTTTAGTATTCCCTCTTTGTTCCAGGCGGGTACTGCGTTGATCAAAATAATAGATTGGGCACAATATACAATATGTCATGAGATTTTGCAAAAACAGAAATAGGTACAAAGCTTTGGCACCCATGGATTGATGTTGTAATTGATATTCATATCCACTATTTCACCCTCCTTCAAACTTTCACAAAAAGTGAAAAGCAAATAATAGTTCAATTGAGATTCACTTCACTCACTTCCATACAAATGCCCATCAAACACCAAGCCCCTCAACCACTTGAAATGACCCTGCTGATACTCATTCGGCAACGCAATCGTCGACACCACCGCACCCCTCTCTTCATTCGAAGGACTTATGCAAATGATCTGATGCGAATGAGAAGGAATGCCGTAAATGTTCCCCGTCTCCGGATCGACCGCCCCTCCCAGCCACTTGTGACGTCCGGGAAAGGCCGTCTCCAGCGGTCCTCCGTTCTTGGCGATTCGATCGAGGCGTCTTTGTCGAGCGGCGTCTTTTTTGATTCGTTTCCTCTCTCTTCGTTTGTGTGCTCGTTGTGTGTCGTTGTCGTTGATGTCGTAGTCATCATCGTAGCCATGGGCATTTACATTCACGGTTGGTGTATCTGTAACTGCAACGGAGTTGCTTTGGCTGATGTTGATGCCCGTCATCTTTATTTGATGATGATGGCGGAGGCGGTGGGCAGTGAAGAATGGCAAAGGAGTATGAAACGCGTCCGCACAGTTGTGGTGATTGGCGATGGTGTTGATTGTTGATATGCATGCAGGGTAACATACTTGATAATGGATATGATGCTGACGCTGGCGGCGCTGGCGCGGCGGATGGAGTTCGGGAGGTCGGCAACCGGCAACTGGTTGGCTAGTAAAGGAGGTTTGTTCGTTCTGTGTTTGTGTTTGTGGGAATTTGAGGTTGAGGATGATGGGTGATGGAAGTGGAACCTTCGCCTCGTGCGGTTGTCGGTTGCGGAGGGTCCACAAAAAATATCTAGGCGATGAAATGACTGGATTCCTACGTGATGAGATAGTGAGTATTGTCGCGGATATAAATAAACAGCGATATCATTGTCGCCAAGTCACGTCATTGCCGCCCTCCATCCTCCATCTCCATCCGCCCTGTTGTCAGAACAGATCACCGACCGACCATGGCATCCGCTGTCATGAATGGACGCCTCCGTTCCATCCCTACAGTTCGCGGCGAATCACTCGTTTCCACCCTATCAGTAACTCTCTCCCAGTGCTCCCTTTCCATCAGCTCCATTCACAAAAGACCCGCCCCAGAGAACAATGACCCTTCTGATTTCAATCGCCGAAGCGGTGATGGTGCCGCTGATGCTCATGTGCCTCTTCACCATCATAATGAAGGCAGCGCTGCTACTCACCAGAGCGTTGCTGAGGGTGTTCCCATAAATAATGTAACATTCCCTGGGGAGGCGGTGATCGATCATTGTTGGTGGAGTTCATCACTTCCATCACGGTCGAGTGGATCTTCCAAAGGCAAGCGTGAATGTTGCAGATGCAGTGCGACTTGTGATGCCACCAAGGCCAAAGATGAGCGTTGGAATGATGCATCAATATCAATACTAGCAGTCCTCGTGAGATGCCATAACAACACACCGACTTTAAATCACGCCTCGTCTTCATCATCGATGGTACATATCTATTTCCACAAAGATGTCATTGCTCATTCCAACACAATCAACAATGCCAATGCCAATGCCAATGACAATGGCATTGATGGGAGGAACATGATGTACATCACATCCATCGAGACTTCCTATCATGCCACCAGGGTTGCATTGGATGGTAATAATGGTTCATTATCAAATAATAATGGAGTGTTGGTAATCGCTCGCTCTTCTGGCGTGGAATTGCATTCTTTACAACCCATTATGGAAAATCATTTCGAACGTTACTGCCGGAAGTGTGATAATGTCATGTTGCCGAAAGATGAAGCAACACTGGAAGAATTTCGCGAAACAAGGATGAACGCCGATGATGGAGAATCTGGAGAGGAGGATGAACAATCGCATTTATTATCGACACCCGTGAGGAGATCCAATCCTATGCAGCCTACAACGCCACTTGCACCCAAATCACTATCCAAAGCATTTGAAGACGTGTCAGTGTCACAGTCGATGCCCCTCGGGTCACCGCCCAGAACAATATTGAACCCAACGATGATTCAATCGAAAATCCCATCAACTGCACCCTTGAACCATCATCCACCACGAACAAAACGCCAAATTCATTGTATTAGCCGACCGATCGAATTGCTTCCATCATTTTGCATCCATGCCCTTCATCTATCCTATCCTTATTTGGCGGTTGCCTCGGGAGATCGAGTGGGCATTTGGAATGTCAACTCTGATTTCATTTTTGGAGGCAGTGCGGACGAATCAACTAGTAGAACATGTTCTGGTGACATGAGACATAATGGCGACATGAGTGGTCAAAAAGTACAGGAAGAAGCGCTATGGGCTACTGCTCTTCCGACTAGCAGTGGCAGTAAGAATGTTCATAGACGAGTGACATCGATGCATATGACTTCTTGTGGAGAGGCAGTTGCGTTATCTTGTTGGGATGGTTCTGCATTTGTGTATGTGGCTCATCATGAAAAAAATGATGATTCCGAGTCCTCCTCCTCTCGTGATTCATTGGTCACATCTTGGCAGCTCGTTGGCAAAGGAGATTATTTGAATCATACACCACCACGACAACACGTTTGGGAACAACCGGTTATTCAAAATAGCACCGATGGACTATTTCCCACCTTTGTCGTATTGAAATCAAACAACATGAACAGTGCGAATTATTGTGATCTGAGAGAAGAATGCCAAGCAGGGAGTTTGCTCATGGCAGTCTCTACTCCCGGATCAGATGAGATACGATGTTTTGATGTCTTTTCTGGAGCTCAATTTCCAGATTTTGGCAATACGTCTACCACTACCAATGGTGAAATTCATGGCTTAGCGACTGTCCACAGTTACTGTTTGAATAATGGCGGGGATGATCTTGTATGGATTACAGGAAAGGACATGATAATTAGCCATCGGTGGCCAGTACTTAGTGCAAGCAGAGTACCAAGTGAAACAGAAGAAAGCAATGACAAGAAAACTATGACAGACACAATACGGCGGATGAAGCAACACTCATCGCGGTGTCTCATTGCAGAATCAACATCCAATAATGGCGGTAGGGGGGAGATGACGAGCAAAGCATGGTTGTGTTGGCACAAAGTCCACAATCATTCCAATTCATCATCCAATATACCACCACAGTATTCAGCCTCGTGGAAAATTCAACTCCAATGGGATATTGTGGGTGAGGTGGCATCACTAATCAACGATGATGCCGNAGAATGGCAAAGGAGTATGAAACGCGTCCGCACAGTTGTGGTGATTTGCGATGGTGATGGTGATGATGATGATGATGCACAACGGCCAAAAGCACACAGCCCCAAATAGTAATGGCCAGAACATCAATATGGAAGATGGAAAGGTACGAATGGTAATGGTTCGTAATGGTTTTGTTATTGTTTTATTGTGTTTGCGGTTGCTGTGTGCGGTGAAGGTGAAGTGGTGATGTGTGATGGGTGATGGGTGATGGCCACCCTCAAGCAAATACAGTTAGGCTTTTGCTAATAGGGGGCGGTCAAACGAACTTTAGGGGGCATGCTCACGCTTTTGCCCACTCGATTTGGTGGACAATATACGTAGGAACTAGTACGTTTAAATAACAGAAAGGGGGACACAGTTGGTTTGAAACCAAATATGCTCAAATTGTACTCATTTTAAACACGATGTAGAGCAAATACATTCAAATTAGATCTTTATTTTCGGATAAAGAAGGATTTTGCTTACTACTCCTACTATTTTATTTCACATGGGATTCGGTACCATAAGAAAGGCACATCAAAAGTCAAAAACCTCAGAAAAGCAACGACAAACCAGCGACAAACCTGGACAAACGAACAGTCATTTTTCACAGATTTTTCAGTCATTTTTTATTTTGCATGCACCGGGCGTAGTAATAATAAGTAATAATAGCAAGCAAGCTGTAAATCGTAATAAAGCAAGCTGACCAACAAACAAAAAATAAGAACGCCAACGCCAACGCTCGCTCCTCGCTACTCTCCGTCGGCACCGAATGCACTGACCCCCCTTCATTCCAACAAAGGTACTATCGATCTAATCAACTCGATCAGTGCATCACTGACATCCTCACCCTATTGTGAATTCGGTCCTCGGCGCCGTCCTACCCGCGGCAGTGCTTCGGCTTCGGTTTTCTCTCTTGGTTCTTGGTCAAATCCAGTATCATAATTCATAGGAGTAATTATCATGTCCAACGCATCCCTCCATGACTCCATCAACGGCTCCGCGCCTGCCTCGCCCGGCCTTGCTTCCCCAGTCTCAGAGCGAATGCCAGAATCTCCCGGCGAAGCTGAAAGAGGCGAGTTACACTCTCGGAAGTCGATCAAGAATCAATCAAGGCGGAAACAACCAATGCTGCCAGGAACAGCGCAAACGCTCGCCAAAACAACGCCGATAGTGCAGGATTACAATGCACTGATAAAGTACGGGAGCTTAATGTTGCTGGTGGGGCAGATGGTCGGTTTGGTGTTGCTGATGCGATATTCGAGAACTCATGCGGACGGGGAATTGTATTTGGCGAGCACTGCTGTTTTTATGATGGAGGTGAGGTGTCACAAATATTTCGTGCAAATGAATACTATTTTTTTTATATTGATATATTCATCACATTATTTATTTTCTCCCATCGAATTGAAACCCGTTTTTCAGGTTATGAAATTCTTAATATGCCTTGGGGTGGTATTCTACCAAACAGGCTCACTCGGTACCGAATTATACAATCACGTATGGGATAGCCCCAACGAAATGCTCAAACTCTGCGTCCCCTCTTTCTTATATACTGTACAAAACAATCTTCTCTATTTGGCGCTCACGAATTTGGATGCAGCCACGTATCAAATTTTATATCAGTTGAAAATATTAACCACGGCCGTGTTCAGTGCGACCATGCTGGGGCGTCAGTTTACGACAACCAAATGGGCATCACTTATTGTGCTCACATGCGGTGTGGCGGTAGTCCAAATCTCGGGAAGTAGCGATCACGAGGCATCCGAAAATGAAGATCGGAATCGATTCATGGGCTTAATAGCTGTGCTTTGTGCAGCATGCACCTCCGGGTTTAGCGGTGTATACTTTGAGAAGATATTGAAAGGATCGGATGTCAGTCTGTGGATACGGAATATTCAAATGGGCATTCCTTCTGTGGTCATTGCATTGATAACCGTCTTTCTGGAAGATTCGGCGGAGGTGTCAGAAAAGGGATTCTTCGTGGGCTATTCGCCCATGGTAGTGACCGTGATAACAGTGCAGGCCGTAGGGGGATTGATCGTGGCAGTGGTGGTCAAATATGCGGACAATGTTTTGAAAGTCTTCGCAACTTCATTCAGCATTCTGCTATCGTGCATAATATCAGCCTTTGCATTCGATTTTCGACCGAACGTCATGTTTTTGATGGGCGCGTTCTTGGTGATTTTGAGCACTGCCCTGTATTCGAAACCTGATAAGAAACGTGGTTTTAGGGGGGCATCTTTGCCCGTAGTGCGTGGTAGTGGTCGCAAGACGAGCCTTGGGATTTAAATTGACTCCAGATAGTAAGAGGCGTTGGGATGCATCTGCTAGGGGTCCGCTGGTCCCATAGACACTTCTTATATGATGTTGCATGCGGCAACATGGCATGTGTGGGTGTGGGCAGCGCAATAATTGTTTTTTTTGCACGTCACTGGCATCAGAGAGGAAGGGCAGGAGCAGACTGTCCCCATCACTCTATATAGTACACGTATTGTGTGTTCGGTTATTACCAGAAGCACATAGACTCTTATGGTTAGCATGAAGCATGATCTTGATTAGAAGATGAACAATGATCTGTTGAATTAATTATGAAGCTACTACTGACTGAAGCATATATGACGTATGAACACACTGAACTCATTATCTATGCATTCCAAGCAATTGATGCAAAGACTAAGACACATATTCAGTGTTGATTATATGACATAAAAGTGAAAAAAATATATACAACTCACTTGACTGATCATTCATGTCAGTGTACTTCTTGACTCAAATGCCATATTGTGCACTGTATTGATTCATGGCTTCCTTACAATGTTTGTCATTGTACGATGTGGATAGTATGGTACAATGAAGATCACATGGTGTGCATTCTTATCAAATTGGAGCCAAATTGTTTTAGCATTTCCATTGTCTTGGGTCTTGAGCTGGGGTGTGTTCGAATCTATGCTGATGGTTTCTAAAATCACTGCTGCAAAATAACCTACATTATAGGAAGTAGCGGGCTCTGCCCGTATCTGCAGGGTTATCCCCCGGGGTGGTGGCAAGTTGAATGATGGATGGACAATGGCCAGGTGATAATGACGAAGGATTCACCTGCACACAAGTGTGCGCAAGTAACTTAGCTGATTTTCATCCTTTGTCTCCTCGCTTTTGGTTTAGATGAGGTAGAACAAGCAAAGCTCAGGTAGCAGTAGCATTTTTGGAGCTAATAATCAAAGGGAATTAAAGAAAATGTCCGTCCACCTCAACCAGGGGGGGGAGAAATACCGACACAAGAACACCGTACAGCAAGAAAAGGCACCGGCGTTGGCCTTTCTATGGGCCAATGTGACCACACTGATGCTGAAAGGACGGGACCAGAGTAATGGGTGCTCTTCAATATGCAAATACCAGTTGTTGTGTTAAATCTGGCCGATTAAATGTACTGGCCAAATTCATGGTCCCCTGGTGCCCAACCAAGTTGCCCAAGTTGAAAAGGAGGCACACATGGTTGGGTATGCAGAAGGAATTGCATTGAAACCTTGTCTGGAAGAGGCTAGAGCCAGTGTCATGCTCGAGTTTAGTGATTTGCCTGTGTTAATCTGGTTGTTTGGAAGTCCCCTGTAGACCATGGTAATTCCTACATAGGATTCCAGCTCAGATCAAATACTATAT
>JALLOZ010000308.1:268-13325 GCA_036939875.1 Thalassiosira pacifica
GCTCGTGCTGCAACATATTGCACACACAGCTACCAGGAATTCTCCTGACAATACCACCAGGCCCCAGCATGAGGGCTCCACATTGGCAGAGACCAGGAGGACAGAGAACGTGCAGGCAAGAATGTAGTGCACAGATGGTGGACTGAGCCATCATGGCAGAGGACAAGACTGATGGCTCTGGGCTGCGCTGGCAGAGGCAAAAAGGGTGGAGTCTGAGCCGCAGCATGTTGCGTGCACAGCTGCCAAGAATTCCCCTGGCAACACCACCAGGCCCTAGCTCAAGGGCTTCACACTGGCTGAGACCAGGAGGACAGAGCACGTGCAGGCAAGAATGGAGCACGCGGATGGTGTACGGAGCCACAAAATTGGAAGACAAGGCTACCAGCTCCGGGCCGTGCTGGCGGGGAACAAAAAGGTGAAGCCCGTGCTGCTGCAGGTTGTGTTCACAGCTATCAGGAATTTTCATGCCAACACCACCAGGCCCCAGCATAAAGGTTCCACATTATTGGAGACCAGGAGGGGAGCACCCATGCAAGCAAGATTAGAGTACTTGGATGGTGGACAGAACCACCATGATGGAGGACAAGGCCAACAGCACCAAGCCATGCTGGCGGAGACCAAGAAGGTAGGGCTAGATGCAGACACAACAATTGTGGAGAGGACTCCAGCTGCGGCCGGGAGCATAGAAGTGCCACCCCTTGTGAATGTGTCAGGTGCTACGGTTGAGATGATAGAGACACAGCACGCCCCAGATATTGTACCTATGGATGTGGGGACAATGTTTGGTGTGCAAACGGATGCTGTGGCCAAGATACAGGCACAGCAGGCTCCAATTTTTACAACCTTAGATGCAGTGCAAGTAATCATAGAGCAGGCTGTGGCTGCACCTGGGAGCATGGAAGTACCATCTCTTGTGGATGCGTCAGGCGCTGTGGCTGAGATGATAGAGGCGCAGCGCTTCCCAGATATTGTACCTGCAGATGTGGGGACAATGTTTGGTGTGCAAATGAATGCTGTGGCCAAGATACAGGCGCAACAGGCTCAAATTCTTGCAACCAAGGATGCAGTGCAAGTAATTGTAGAGCTAGCTCTGATTGCGGCTGGGAGCATGGAAGTACCATCTCTTGTGGATGCGTCAGGCACTGTGGCCGAGATGATAGAGATGCAGCGTGCCCCAGATATTGTACCTGCGGATGTGGGGACGATGTTTGATGTACAAATGGATGATGTAGCCAAGATGGAGGTGCAGCAGGCTCTGATTCTTGTGACCGATGCGGAATAATCAATCAGAGAGCAAGTTCTGATTGCGGTCAGGAGAATTGAACTATCATCCCTTGTGGATACATCAGGCACTGCGACCAAGATGGTAGATACGTGGTGCACTCCAACTAGTGTACCTGTAGATGCAGGGACAATAGTTGCTGAGCAAAAGGATGCTGTAGCCAAGATGGAGGTGCAGCAGGCTTCAAAAACCTCAGGGGAGCCAAGAGAGCTTACAGCTAGGCCAACAGCTGACAGCGCAAAGGGGGCAGGACAACCTCCACGGATTAGACAGGCACTAGTTGGGACAACAGCTGCAAATACAGGGGGGTGATAGTCTCCAGTGGAACAACAGCGGACAGCATAGAGGAGGCGGGAAGGCCTCCAGGGATTATCAAGATGGAGCTGGATGAACAGTTTAAAGCACAGTGGGGTCAGGAGAGCCTCCAGAGATTGGAACTGCGCTAGATGGAAAACCAGCAAAGCGTAGTGGGGCACAGGAGCCTCCATAGATTAGACAAGCATGAGTGAAGACCATAGCTGTCAGCGCAGAGGGGGGTGGGCTCCAGGGATTATAACAACTTGGACAATGGCTGACAGTATAGATGGGGCCGGAGAGCCTCCAAAATTTTGACAAGCCGGGGCTGAACAATTAGCTCAAAGCACAGGAGGGCCACGGGAGTCCACACTTATTAGAATCGCGAAAGATGAGACAAATGCGTGGGGTGCAAAAACAGCTAAAAGTGTAGGTGGGCCACAAGAGCCTCCAAAGATTAGACAAACACAAGCAAACAAAATAGCTGAAAGTGCAGAGAGGCAAGGAGATCCTCTAGTTGGGGCAGCAGCTGTCAGCGCAGGGGGGACAAAAAGCCTCCAGGGATTAGGATGGATTAAGTTGATACCATTGGAAAGGAGTGTCGCCTTGTTACCCACTGTGGTGGCATTTTGAGTGAAGACAAAAGTGCTGCTCTCTCCAGCGGTGTTAAGGTACCTGCTGCAACACTCCTCGGTATAGATCTGGATGATGCAATGGGCAAACAGGAAGGCAAAGCAAATGAAGAAGAGGTGTCCATAAATGGGGCAGATGAAGCAGACGACTACAAGCTCAAATCGCCCTGAGCCCAGGATACTCCCCTGAATGAGCATGGGAGGGATCCAATGATCTCATCAAGGGGACTGTGTTATCTGTCCATGATGAGGGGACCTACACAACAACCATTTTTTCAAGCCTGGAGTTTTTATATCTGAAGACCCCACCAGGCTTCATATGCTGGTATCTAACCCAGCCTTTTTTTAAGCATTTTCAGATAACTCTTGTGAAATTGCTTAGAGAATGCCTTTATGAATCACCTATGGGAGCAATGACTTACTGCATATCTGATTGGTCAGGACTTGACCATTTGGACTACACTGATCCACTTTTCTGTCCAATTCAACATGTGGTATCAAACTGTGGGAGGGTGACGTACTGTACTCGAGATGTATGTACGGAATTACGTACGTATGTACCTACCTTGAATAGACTAACTATCTAGATAGGTCACTTCTCTGAAGTTCATCTCATCGTCAATGCAAGTGTACCTTTCTGAGTCCCCAACAGTAGGTGGGTTGACCGATCATCGATCATTTGGGATGAGGGGAAGGGAAGTTCTAAAGGTTTTTCTGACACTCCAGACTCGAGACACGAGATGTGGTCATCAGAACTTTGAGCAGTAGTGCTCGCACTTTCTACCTGGTCCATCTCGTAAGCTAGCTCTTGACTACGAGAACTAAAGAGTGGCTGGCACACTCGATTCAGGGAAGGTGTGCAAAAATCGCTGCCAAAGCCCGGCAAAAAACGTTAGCGTTCTTCATCACGGTAATGATAATGGTAACATCAAATCTATTATGAAAACAAAATGGAACATATCACGGTTCGCCATCTCACAAGCCTTATCACGTAGACACTGGCAATATAAACCGGGACACCTAAAACAAACTAACAACCAACGGTAATTTCTATCACAGCAAGGGAGAATGAGCCATGCGCCTCGCCTAGCCATAAACCGTCAGCAAGCTTTCTCTCCCACATTGAAATAGAGCCAAGAGATTTTCGTGTTGGAAACCAAACAATATCTACCAACCAAACTCCCCCCTGGACACCAATAATGACAAAATTCAGTCTCGGTTGCAGTTTACCCCAGCCTCCAAGTTGAATTCTCCTCTTAATTCTCCACTCCCCCATCATTGTTCATATGATCTAACAGCACCCCCCTCCCTGCTGCGCCCCATTCTTCGAACTTGCCGAATTCCTCAAATTGACATTCCCCCCACCACCTCCCCCACCGCCCCCCGCGCTCATCCCAACCTTAATACCATAACTCTCATTCGTAACATCAATCTTCCCACTCTCGATATTACCATGAATCTCTTCTGCCGTATTTATAAAAGCTTGTTCCACATTAAACGCCGTCTTCGCACTCGTTTCCATGAAGATGAGCCCGTGCTTCTCCGCGAACGCCTTCCCCTCCTCCGTGGAAACGGCACGACGGTGTTCCAAATCGTTTTTGTTCCCGATGAGCATGATGACCATGTTGCTTTGGGAGTGTTGGCGGGCTTCTTCGAGCCATCGTCCGAGGTGTTTGAAGGTGTCTCGGCGGGTGATGTCGTAGACGAGTAGGGCGCCCGCGGCGCCTCGGTAGTAGGAGCGGGTTATGGAGCGGAAGGATTCTTGGCCGGCGGTGTCCCATATTTGAAGCTAGGTTATAGGTTAAATTTATGGTTCGTTTGTGGATTGTTATATTATTTGCATTTGTGCAAGTCGGCAGTAGTTGATGACATGAGATATGAGAGGGTGGTGAGCTGATATGATGATGATGATATATGATTTCATGAGAAGAAAAAATCCTTGGTACAAAACATTTTTTGCACACAGGAATAAATGGGAATAAATAGCGGGAAGTGCCGGTCGATGGTGATTGACAACCACAATGCCATTTTTGAGAGTCTATGCAAAATATTAGGGATATTCTGGTATATGGTTAGATAAATAGAGCCCAAGATAATGCAAAAAATGAATGACAGCTCTTCACTTTATTATCACTCAAGATCAGACCAAGATTGGACTACAGATATATGTCCATATAGGAATAGTAGAGGGAAAGGCAAAGAAATACCTTTTGCCACTTGGTGTCAGTTACCGTCCAATGTCCTAGCCCATGGTCAAGGAACAGTTGTCATAGCAATGGTCACTTCATTATAGTGTGACTCATATGGCCTATGGACATATATAAGAGGCATAGGCCCATTTTGTGTGAGGGAGCAGTAGTTTTGGTGACAGAATAAGACCATGGTCACAGTGGGGATTTTCAATCATGTCACCAGCTAAAATGATTAGTAAAGTATGGCCATATCAAAGGCATTTTCAAGTGTTGATAGTGGCCACATTGCTGTGTATCAACTATAAATACATGAAGCTATAGTGGGGTAGCTTGGTTAAACATGATTACTTATATTATTTGACTTTCATCTACTGTTGTGTTACAATATTCTCAGCTCTTAGACCCACCACTGGCCAAATTGCTCAGTAAAGAATGACTCTTGCAAATGAATTTGCAGCTGTTAAAAGCGGCCCCACCATGCCGTATCACTCGCATATGCAAATGGGCTGGTGGCTTAGGTTAGGTTTAGTTCAATTCTTTGTATTATTTACCATTAGCTATGATTCTGTGACAATATCATCTTAATGACAGCAATATGCATTGTCCAGTTCTTGTTTTTCAATTCCACCTCAAATACAATGTCCGATCACTCAAACATGGTGAACCGCATAGGGCAATGGTTTTCATTGAAATTACTAGTTGACCCTATCATTGGGCTACTTGCAACGTAATGCAACTACAATCATCAGCCGGATGGTTGATTCTTGGTTGATTGTTGTGTTGATAATCAATGAGAACACTTCAGCATTTGATGCATGTTTGGGACATCATGTCAGATACAGTCAAACAGAGCACCCATGTTTGTGGATTGTGTTTGAGCATATGTTTTTTGATAACCTTTATTTTATCAAATTCAATCAGCAAAAAGGGTTGATCATTGCACAGAGCAAAGAACATTACGAAGACAAACATTCTAGACCAATATTAACTCAGGTTCTCCATCCTAAGTAAATGTAAATGGAGGGCTCAAGTGAAACTTGGATTTGAAACAATGATACAGATGATTAAAGGTACTGTGATCAATCCTTGTTTTGATGGATGATATCAACTGAGCCTAATTACTTAGATCTAGGTAAAAAATAAACCAAAGTGTTTTGAATATTAAATCAACTGGCCCATGCAGAAAAAATCTCCCACACATGAATTCTCACTATTCCATCACAAGAACCCCAATTGGGCTGAACCAAGCCATCTATTATGATCAAGAGCTGTCTTGGATTCAATAGAGGTATATTGAGGGTGTGACAATCTTCCCATGACAAGAACAAACCTTCTATGAATGTCACAAATCCCCATGGTCACCCACATTGTTATCTAGGCAACTTTTGAGATGCTATCCATATGTGAAAATAACATGATAGTATCTGCTGAGTATGGTGATGCTATTGATTAGATATTGTAGTGCTCAATTATCCAGGTCACTGTCTCTTTTTGCCTTCAACCATGAGCACTCTATCTTTATCGTCCAAGAAGGCTTCTTTACCCAAAATTAATGATCTTTTTTATAATAGAATCTCACATCAAACTATAAAAATCAATAAAGGCATTCTGTTCCATATCCTCTCATTATCTCTTTGCATCTAAATGCAACTTCTGTTGTTCTACTGGAATTTCTACTGGGCCCTTGGATTGTATTGCCCTAGTGACAGAGAGGTCATTCACAATGTTCTTCAATCATGTTTGCTTTGATTGGCATAATGTATTGCAAACATTTACAATATCTATACTATCTTTTACAATAAAGTTTGTCCAGAATATCCTCAATATTGAAACCTGCCAATATTTATACAGCATTTCTGACAAACTGGGGTAGTTCATTCTTGAATATCAAGCTTTTTGCTTAACCTAGTTAGGAGGGTTAAGTTTTGTTCTAATACCACTATGCCCTTTAAACTCAATTCAATTGAATTATGACATGGAAATGGTAGAAAGTTCTTTGGTCATTGATTTTGGTCCATGATATGAAATATTGGGACTGTTGATGTTTCATGAATTGCATCTTGAATTATGGCCACCCTTTTCACACTAGAAATGCACATAATGTTAAGAATACTTTTTCAATGATTACTTGTTACTCATGGTTGTAGAAGCACAGTCGCAAACTTTTCAAAAGAAACTATGTAGTATGTAGAGTTGAAAGCAAGAGCTCAATTCCAACAAGAAGATTTGGATTGCTACCTGTGTTCAGCTTCTTCAAGGCATTGATTTAAACCAAATCTGTTACCAAAATAGATACAATATCATCACAATCCTATCTATATTTTGGTTAGTATCAATGGTGTAAGTTAGATTATGGGTCTTCCAAATTTCTGCCTAAAGCTGAACAGATAAATCACTCATCTTGGTGCCAATCACCTCATTGCACTCAACAATTTCTTCCCAACCACAGAAGAGGTGCAGAAAGTTTCATATCACCATAATTATCATTATCTTAATCACCCACTGTTTTTCAGAGTTTCATCAGGTTCTTTCCTTACCAAAAGGTTGTCACAATAGAAATGTCATGCACTGAAGAATCAATTTCAATTAAGATCATTGGATAGAACCCGATATATCTTTATCAATGTTATGTTTTTAGTAGGGCTGATGCAATGGATTTGATTCTCATCATCACTCCAAAGAGCCTCCCCATCATGACCAAAATGATCAGATCAATCAGACCACCTTTCCATCATCAACCAGCCAAATGTTATTGACAGATCTCACTGGTAGAAACAAATGGTACTGATGCTCATTGATCCTTCTTCAAGCCATTCTGAGGACATATATCCAACCTCTGCTATCATGTTGTTGCCACTTTTTATAACCAATACAGAGTTGATAATGACTGTATTTACGAGGCATCATCACCATGATCATTTTTGGTGTCATTTCTTTGGTATGATATAGCCTATATTTTTGGCATGATTGCTCCATATAAGGCATGGTCAATAGTTGCTCCAAATATCTACAAGTCCAAAGAAGCAAAGCTTGATTGTTGGTTGTGGTTGGTCCCCATCAGGCTCTATCCTGATGGTTAGTGGTGGCATGTGGTGGCTAGGCCTTGTGAAATTTTAAACAGGAATCCAGGTAGTGGTGCATGTATATACGTGTGCAATTTTTTACTAGCACATGCTAGGTAGCACAACTATTCCAAAAATAGGAGTTATGAGATGCAGCTAGTATCTAATTGAAGTATTTAGTATTGTTCATTAAATGCATGAGTGTCTCCAGTCTCTAAGTACAAATGTTGGTAAGAGGGTCCAAAGTTCAATATACACAGAGGCCGTCAAGTTCAATTTATTTTTGGACTGAGATTATTGTGACAAAGCTAGTATTGCCACATAAATAACCACATAAGAAACCTCTAACCTTTATTTCACATTTACAGTATTCCTATGTACAATCCTGCTGGATGTGCATTTAGCATATTTTTTGTTCCCACCAGAAGCTACTTGTTTGGATTCCTGTCAAGGTTGTATATAGCAGGATGTTTTTACTAGCGTTTTGCACATTGCAGATTTTAGGCCCAGTTGTAGGTAGCTTTTTGGTATGATTCCCTCAGGATTCGTTCCCTTTTGATTTTACTTGACATAATATGCTCTAAATCTATCATTCATTATAACTAATTTATCCTGTGTTATGCATATTCTACCCTGAATCAAGACATCTAATAGCTATTTTATCACGGATTACAGAAAGACAAAATAGTCGTTGATTTGAAACACTGCCGGATGTCGAACCTGCACCAACAATAATGGAAGTGCCCTCCTATGTGTCTGTGTCATGATGCACAATGCCGAAATTATTATTGTCCATTGTCCCTTCAAGTCGACATGTCCCATCAACGCAGTAACCAACCCAATAAGGATACATCTACGGATGATCAGCCCTAGCCTAGTGTTGATATGGCATCCACAACCTCCCCATAATGTATGCCTCCTTACGTTGTGGTCATGTTGTACCGCACCATTTGTCCAGAGGCCTGTAGACCCCCGATCGTACAGAAATTTTGCACCAGGATGCTTTTATACCCACCTAACAATCAAATTGATACATAATTCCCTTACGATCACGTGTGGGGTTGATGCTATTGCCAGTTATGACAGCTCCTATGGGAGGGGCATCAGTCATGGTCAGAGTGTGTTTGAAAGCATAGTGGAAGCAAGAGAAAATGAGGGACAGTCAAGGCCACCAGATGATGTTGAGTGGCAGTCACGGATTTGAACATGCAATGATTTGATTCAGATCAATATGTACATAGGAACAGATAGCTTCTACATAAGCCCTATTTTGAATCAGCACATGCAAGCAGGAGATTTGTATTAGACAAATATCCCACTACATGCGACCTTAAGTCAATATGGCCAACTTTGAAAGTGATTTTCAAAATTACATTTACACATTCTTACATACAAACAGCAAGAGAATGACATGTATAATAACTCAATATGTTAGTCTTTTGTACAATCTGAGCTGTCATAATCCTGCCTGCAGTGGCCTCCATCTGAGCATTTCTTATCTCATCACATCTCATCACCCCCTTCCTTACTTGTAGATTCAACCATGTTTTAATCAAATGGTTCATATCAAATGGTTCACACCATCAATGATCAAGCCCACTTTGGCTTCAGTGGGGTCCAGGGGGTTGACAAGAATGATGGAACCAGCAGAGAGGAACTCTCATATATCGACATGTTCATGTTGTTCATGGTGCCTCTGCTGCCATATACATACTGTCCATCATTAGGGGATGAAAATGACACCAATGGATTGTTCTGCTCTGAATTGTATTAGCAGATGAGAAGTGCGATATTGGCCTTGCAAATCATGTAGTGCTACCCTGTATTGTTGTGGTGGATGTGCTCCAATTATGATGCTGATACCATGGCCCCTTCACATCATTGAAACTCAACCCATGCATAGCTATGTCGATCAATAATTTTGTGCAGAAACTGATGATACTGTCTTGGCCAAGTCCAACATGGTGCTTCTACTCAATGTTAGTTTGAACACTCACACACATTTCATAAGATTATTGTGAAATGTGTGTGAGTGTCTCCGCCACTGGTGGAGCTATGTAGTCTTCCTCAATGACATCCTTTCAAAGACGAAGGGGTGATCCATCAACCACAATGTAGGAGTACATCCTGATACCAATGTTGTTTCATTCATGGGAAGATTGGACCAGAACCTCCGGTCTCCCAACATTTTGTGTGAAACGTGTGAATAAACACTGTGTCCATGCAGTGTTTTGATGACTTCTGGTTGGGCTCTTTAAAATTGTTCATCTCATAGCCATTGGCATAGATCAACTGACTCAACTGACCACTATGATAACATGCTTATGAAACCCACTTGATACTGCTTGATGAGACGTTTGTTTGGATAAATCCAAAGCTATTATTTGTGATTGTTCCTTCATTTTTGCAAATTCTTTAAAAATCGAAATCCCCTGAAATCCCAGAATTTGGGCTGGCTGAGGACAGTGGCTGGGGACTGGGGACTGGGGAGGGGGTCGGCGCGGGTACAGCGAACGCAGGGGCGCGTTCCATGTCACAATTTTGGCTAGAAGAAGATCCCTGTTCCCAGTTGGGCCTTCCGGGCCTTCTTCATCATGTAGGTATGTCCACAAATCCAGCACTAAAAACGTATGACTGAATGATCATCTAAAAAAGTGACCTTTACATGATTTTTAATTCCTACCTGTTCCTAAATAGAGGAAGGACAAAATCGGTATCTACTATGACCAATGACCCAATTATGACCTGACCCATTTTTATCCTCTGGGACGGGACCTAGATATTCCTATGTATTTTGACTGTGTAAGGTAGATCTATTTATTCCTACACATACCTAGACCAAATACTATTCCTTGATTCTCCTGTCTCGCCAGATGACGTTGTTGTCTGTCATGTATGAATATCACAAAGTACCTATTCCTACATAAGCCGAAAGGCTAGGTGGGTAGGTGTCACGAAGAGAACCCCCTACCTAAAATCGTCTTCGGCCAAGCCCTTACCTTTTACCCCCGAGGAGCTTTCCAAAAAAATAGATTAGGTAGGAGTATGAAGTAGTGCTACCATGAGGTCAAGTACGTATCCAGAGTTCCCATATTTTTCTACGAAGCGCTCTCGCCCTCTATGTACCAGACTTTACCTCTATCACACCTCCTTTTCCCCTGGAGTCCCTGAGTTATCCCCCTCGGGGATGTACTTGATGACACATGCCTGTAGGATCATCCGAGAGATACTACTCTACGACTAGATAGACACGATAGGGAGTCCGGCCGTTCGGCGTGGTTGAACACGTGAGCGAGCAAGAAGTGTGTTCCAATTGGGATGNACGGCACGATAGGATCCCCTCCCCAAGTATGATTCCTTGCGTTATGTTGAAGCACGGAGCTCACAATAACCGTAGGCACGAACTTCAACAAAGTTTTGCTCATTGTGGTCGTTGTGATGTGTCCGTCGGACCATTCTGCGGACTCATGATGCTCGTCACTCCATGATGTCGTGCATCCAAACCAATACGTTGCAAATCACTGCTTCTTCGCCAGCGCACTCAATAATGCCGTTTTGGACAAAGATTGATGTTGACCGGATGGCAATATCTCGTCACACTGGGCAAGATTGAGTGAGAAAAAGAGGCACAAGATGTGGTTCAGCTGAGCATTGCATGACAAGCATGAACATCTACTATTGTAGAACGACCGGTCGAATTTATTTGACTCAAAGCCGATTTCGAGTGAAGCCAATCCCCATGAGAACTCCAACGCGGCGAATCAAGATCGCGAATCAGCCTCGTACCGTCGCACCTAATGTGACACAATAACCTCCTCACAGCGGACCGACGGAGCCGACTAGATACTTGCCTGTGTCGCCGATGATGATATATTTGAATAAATAAGCGTATGACATGGGTTTGTATTCTGTTGAAATGGTGGTGGTGGTTCCTTCGATATCGTTGACGATGTTGCTGATTCTGTTTTGATCGACTGCGCCTATTGCCATCGTCGTTCTATGTACAATATTGTAGGTACAATACGAATTTCGACAGATTTCGAAGCGGAAAAATCAAAAATCTAGAGGCAGAGAAAAAATCATGTCGTGCGGCCGGGGCCGGCGGGGCACGAGTCCCTTTGGCGGGTGCGCGAGGGGGCCGTTGAGTTGCATCAAGAAATGACTCCCGGAATTTACTAATTCTGACGTCAAGAGTGTCATACGAAGTTTTTCAGGTAGGGGTAAAGAGGTTTCCGGGAAATGATTCTGGTCCAAAAGGGGGTGGACATTAGAAAAATAATGGTGGACCACCCCTTCGATATCGAGGAGCCTTCCCCGCTTTATTTCCACCCCCTCAATACAACAAGTCAATTTTATTTGAGGTCAAAATCAGGGCCAAAAACCCTAATGTCCAGTGCTAAACCCCCTTCTTTGAGGCCCCTTCAAGGGATTTTCGCGGGTAGTTTTAAATCCTTCAGGTCCCCGAATTGACTTTTAGAGTTAACCCTAACTGCATTGCGCGCTATATGATATATTTTGTATCTCGGCACCCAACCTCACCCAGTTGTAGTTGGTCTTATTTTATTGGTATTTTCTCATACAATGCATGTGCATAACTGTCATTGGATCCGCAACCGTTTTGAACGCATGCTCGCTCATTCATTCCAATGTCTCGTTCATTTCTCCTTTGCCAAAGATATTAACCATTGATAGCACATGTGCTCGTATCATCAAAATCTATCAAAATCTACATCAGTGATGGGCGTAACCGAATGATGAAGGAAGGCATTCAGTGACTTCCGTGATGAGGATATCACGCGGATCGCATCGCTGAAGGACTGAGCAGTTATGGTAGGGACACATATTCGTGGGTGTGTAAGCTTGATGCCATTATTTAAGGTTGTAGCTTCAACTCACTTGACCAAGTGGGCATGAGAACAAATGGCCAAATAAGCTGATTTTTGTGCCGAACAGCAGCTTCGGGTTGTACGGGCAACGGAAGCTTCTGACAAAATCTGGGCCCGCCACAATGCAGCAGCAACCATCCAGATGCAGTTTTGCCGGCAGTATCTCCACCATCGCTGTATCGCAATCTGACATTGGTGCCACTGCATTTACCTACTATACAGAGGCGCCTCGCACATGTCATCTCCATCCAACGCAGCAGTCCCAGCCACACAACAGCCATGCATTCACCACTAACCAACCCAGCACAGCCATCTAATGGACTTCACCCATTTCACAACCGGGACCATCAACAATCCAAATAGAAGCGGCAATAATAACACCGTCATCCTTGCAACCAATCATTCAAACAGTATTGTCTACCCCCAAAACCACCCTGCTCTCCATAGGCTCTCAATAGTATACCAATTTTAGATACTGGGGGGGCACAAACAGCATTTTGTTTGGCCACCCAGCAGTTTGAGGAGGTCCTCACCAAAATTAAAGCTTACAACGTAACAGGACTAAGGGTAAGTAGGATAAAAGATTGTACTCGTAACTCTGCATGCAGCATGTAACTAGTACGTGATATATAAAAACAGGCATCTTACGTAGGAATATGTAGAAATGCGGAAAAAAAACACTGAACACAAAGTGTGATCTCGTTGTGTC
>JALLOZ010000309.1:0-13270 GCA_036939875.1 Thalassiosira pacifica
GAATATCAGAGTGATGGGTTCTGCAACTGGTGTTTCTATTTGGGGTGGCTCTTGGGTGGTGATGGGCTCTGCTTACTCTGAAGATGTTGTTGTGGAGTTGATGTTGCATAATATGAGTGATTGTAAATGTTCAATGGTGTTTACTGACTGCAAGTTCATCAGGTGGTACATACTTGGCTCCTTGGATTGCTGTTGCTAAATGTTGAGTTGCTTTGATGATCCTGTTGATTAGCATGACTACAGGTGTTTCAATTTCATGGTGCTTGAACTTCCATGTGTCAGTCAGTTACACTGCTCCAGCTTTGGTGAACCCCTTTACAATCTTGTAATGTTTCAGTGATGGCATAAAATACCAGGCTTACATTGCATGGTAGGCCCATGTGTTTTGTTGGACAAACTTGAGGTGCATAAGCATCTCAGTGTCAAAAGATGACATTGGTGTGGCATCAAACAAATACATTCCTAACAAGCTAAGAATGATACACTCATAGCAGATAGATGGTGATTTCAAACCATCAATGAAGACAATGATGCCTACTAATGGTTGGATAGCAATTCCAAAACAAATAATAGGAAGACAATAATGCTTGACGTGTCTGTGCTTTAACAATGTCCACTCATCAGAAGTGGAAAACGGTTTAACGACATCCACCCGTCATATCCAAATCACACAAAGTATCAATATGTCCCTAATGGTCTTATTTAGGAACCATTCCTTACTATGGTTTATGCTGTTATTGTTGAAATTGCGCAAATGCCGCGGGATTAACGAAAGGGCTTATTCCGGTACCTATGCAGAGCCAACTAAAAATAACAAAGAGATACGTAGTGAGCTACAAAAGACAAAAGCAGTCCCAACCAAATCGGTAGGGCTGAACCGAGTACCACTTAGCATTTCGTACTGTGTAAATGTACTGAGCAGATCAGGCCCTTTCAAAAAACTACTGAGGAAATTAGACTACAAGGCATAAATCAATTGAATTGAGAACCGCCTAGGATATCTTATCTTACCTACGCCATGGCGGATTTGGTACAGATACCACATCTTTCTGATGACAAGAGTTCAAAATAGTAGGATTGTTGAATGAATATATACTCCCTATTCCTACGTTTAGAGTAGTTGTCTTTGCATCATCAGTATGATCTACAGTAGATATTTGTGTCCATGTCATTCACGAGCAGCCTCTTACCGGTACGTGCGTGCGTGAACCTCTAAGCAAGATAGAGCTATCTAGTAGTAGTAAGGTAGCATACCTAGCTACTTAGATAGTCACACCTACTACCTACAAACTACTACTAACTACCAAGAAGTACCTAAAAGAAACAACGCGAATTGAACCCGAGCAAGTGAATGATAATGCACGCAAGCAACAATCAAGAAGTGTGTTAGAGTGCGCGTGTAGAACAGTGTACGCGTAACGACATATCTACCATAGTAGGAGTAGCTACTACCACTATTATTGTCACACGTTATCTAGATACAATAGCACAAACCAGTCAACTGAGAAACGAATGCAGGACGGTACGAAACGCAATCACTCCATAGATAGCGTGCGTAGCGCCACAGCAACGTTGCAGCCTACGATTTCTGCTCGCGACACCGTCCGTGAATCTTCGCCACGTGCGTCCACGACGCTTCTTTTCGCGATTACGAATCCTCTTTTCTCAATTGAGAATCGTCACTCGCCTCCAACTAAAATAACAACAACGAAAAAGCAAGACCATTCCATCTATCCAGCCCTTTAGTTTCTTATGGTTAGTTCCGGCCTGGCGCCAGCGCGGGCGTCACGCTGCGCAACGTGTTCAACTACTAGGCCACAATTACTGCAACGTCACTTCGTATTGTACTTTAGAGAGTATCTATGGTAGCTCCAAAGCCGAAGCACACACAATGACTACTATGCATCTAATAGCATCTAATTATTGTCGTATTGTATTGATTGAGCGCGCGCGCTGCGCTATCAGCTATCAGCACCACGGTTGCAGCTAGCCAGCAAAATCAACAATCAGCTAGACGAGGAGGTGAAAATCAAAGTGAGCAATGTGCTTCCCTTTTATGAATTATCTTTGGGCAAGAGTGAGAAGGGCAATGGGCCCCGACAGAAGATGTAGGTACGAACCTGTACAAACCCAAATAGATCTTTTTCTCCTTTTTTATTTTCCGCATGCCTCATCGCTCACCATCATTCATCGTCCCCATGCACCATCATTCGTGTACAATACTGGCACGAGCTGGGAACATGGTATCTAGCTTGCAATCGTACAATCTAGATGATAAACCATTGCTTGTACCCGCATCAGTAATGCGGCTGGCATCTACCATTCGTCGGCCCGCAGCCATGAGCCGCCTGGTCTCCATGATTCAGTGGTATGGCATTGGCCTACCTTATTGTGAGAGCGCTGCTGTCATCATCTCATCCCAGCAGGCTCTCAACTTTGCCGTTTTCTTTTGAGAATAGATAGAATCTCAGCAGAGATCTAAGGTCAGATCTCAGATCAGATGTGAGGTCAGATCTCAGCTGAAACGTCAGATTTCAGCTCTGATCTGAGCTTGGATTTCAGATGAGCACTCATCTCTAATCTGAGCTTTGATCTCGTATATGAGCTTCGACCTGAGCTCTGCTCAGAGCTAGATGATATGTACGGTATCATTTTTGCACTCATTTCTAATCTGAGCTTTGATCTCGTATATGAGCTTCGATCTGAGCTCTGCTCAGAGCTGAGATTTCAGCTGAGTGCCCGGCTCGGATGATAGGTACGGTATGATTTTGGCTGTGATGGAAACTCTAGCCAAAACCTTTCATTTCGAGATATGCACGATATATTTTTGTCCGTGATGGAAACTCTAGCCTACAACTTTCATTTTTTTGTATTTTTGCTCGCCCGTTGCCTTGGAATGATCTCCTTTGAATGGGCTTTCCAACGGGCGTCTTGGCATTGAATGAAAGGTGGTACTTCAATTTATTTTCAACATGAACCTAAAATTACGAGATATGTACAATATTTTTGTCCGTGACAGAAACTTTAGCCTACAACTTTCATTTTGTTGTATTTTTGCTTGCCTAATGCCTTGAAAAGGTCTCCTTTGAATGGGCTTTCCAACGGACGTCCTGCAAAACCTGGTACTTTGCATTATTTTCAACAATAACCCAAAATTTCGATATACGAGTAGATAGAAGTATTTATGAGGTATGGTACAATTTTGGCCACAAAGAAAACTAGAGCCTGCAACTGCCATGGCAATAACAAAAAAACATCTAGAGAAAGAGAGCTTTCCAGCAGGCATTCCGGCCCTACCTGAGGTTGGATATCGGCGGACCAGGAGAAAGGAGTCCTCGTACCATTTTTCATTTGTCGGAACTCTGAATTGCTAGCTTTTACATGATAAGCTGAGAAAAAGAAATCCTGAGGCTGGAAATTCAGGATCGGATTTTTGGAGCCATCTTTTTGACAAAAAATATTCTTCAGAACAAGAGCTTTCAGCCAGGCGTCTTAACTTTGCCAGCAAATGGATATTGGCCGAGAGATGCATCGTTGGAGATCTCTTGAGACCATTTCCGTTTTGGATGATAATACTTCTAGTATCGTTGTACCTATTGTATGGTATTGTACAACGAAAAATAACAAAGAGAGCGCACAAGTGAGCGTGATCCGCTTTTTCGATAGGTACTACACTCAGAACGATTCAAAAACTCTACCAGAACGCCGATGCGGATAATTTGAATCTACATTCTAATGCGGGATTCAGTATGAAACAAATATTGTGTATCTTGTTCCAAAATACACTAAAGGATGTACAATATTGATCAGTAGACTAGCATGATATTTAATGAGAACAGACAAAACATACGCGAGTCCTCGCTTACCGACGATACGTTTCGTGTATAAACCTTGGTGAATGAGGCAAATGTCATGCAAACGTAAACTATAGGACGCGCATAACTTACAAGTAAAATGCTTACACGGTAGCAAGACGCTCGAATATTGCCGAGGTCTAACTCAAATACGGGTAGTTTTCTCATAACATGAATAAAATCTGATACCCTACATGGGAACTGTTGAAAAATCGATATCATTTATCGTAGGCGTGCGCACATGAGATGTGAACAATACCAATAGCCCTACTGGCAACACTTCGTCACGGCCGGCAAGGTAAATAACAAGAACCAGCAGATCAGTAGGTATCTATGTTTGAAAAGCTTGATAACTACCTACTGTAAGGTACTCCAATTTCTAGGAATTTAATAATACTATTTAGTCTAGGAAGCTACTAAGGCTACTAGGAATTACATAGGGTCGAACAAGATCGAGTACATAACAAAAACTCTTACCTCTATATTAGATAGGTAGATAAAACCGTTATGACACTCAATCCTTCTCAGACTATCAGCCCTTATTTCTTATCTACCTGGTTATTCATGACTGGAGTTGAAGTTAGTTCACCTAGAGCAAGCAAGGAGATCTCTTCAAAAAATAAGTTCCGATTAGCTACAGAATCATTCAAGCACAACAGAAACACAGAAAGAACAACCAGAACATCAATATTATTACTATCACCATCACGAACCACCTCCACGAAAACAATTCGAAAAGCATTGTTTTCCATGTATGGTACCTTCTCGACACCATTCGATTCCATCCTTGCTAAAAAGCTAAGAGTAACTTTCAGCGGCGGCCGCGGCCGACATGATCAAAAGTTCCAATAAATCCAGCTCCGACTCCAACTCCGATTCCGGCTCCGACACAACATGGCTAGAAATAAATAAATAATCCATCCATAAACACGACAGCGAAATTAGCGGCACGGCCGGCAATGGCTACAAAGTGTATTGTAATAAATAAATAATACAATACACGACACGACAATCAGCGAGAGCGAGAGTGTGAGACGGAAGACGAACACGGCGAAAGCAAGGTAAGCGAGAACAGTGCAAAATAGAGATAAAGATAATATTATTGTACCATCTCTTTCATTTTTACAAATACTCACAATCTTACGCCCGCCCGCATTTGCATCATTTGCATTATCTCTCTAGACGGAGCATCATGGCAACGCATCATCATGAGCAGCAAGCAGCGCGCGAGGGCCTGTCAAGGTCAAGGAGGTGTCACGTTGTCCTTTGTCGGAAGCGCAGCGCAGCAGGCTTGACACGACAAGAAATCTTCTAGCGGAGTATTTTTTGTACTTTCTCTCTATCTCAAGGCGGGGCGTCAACAGCAACAGCGCGAGGGCCTAGATACTCGAAGTCCAATTCCAACTCGAGCGATTTATATTACGCCAAGGCTGAGTTTAGCGACAATCATCGGTGTGCCTGTGGCACTGTACGAAATTTTGAAGCAGGACGAGAGCAATGTTCAAGTTGTTTTCGTGGAGGAAGGTGGTGGTGGTGGTGGTGGGGGAAATGAATATTCTCAATCTACTAATGTTGGGAATGATCGAATGATAATGCCTTCCCCCATTCCTTCTGCTGCTCCTATATTATTATCAATTGCACCATTCTCTTCTTCTTCTTTGGTAGTAGCTGATCCCATCGATAGCACTCCCTTGCCTAGCATGAATCAACCCATGACTCCTCAGCAAATTTAGTACCAACAAAGCAACCTTCTTCTTCACAGTCCAATTCCCCAACGGAAAATGGCAAGTTAATGATGCCGTCTACAAATCAACCTAGTAGTACTCGGCAATCATCTACTCCTCAAACAACAACTTCTCTACCAACACCTCAAGTGAAAGTAACCCCTGCGCCATCAACAAGGCAACCACAGGCATCATCTTTGTCACCAACACCAAATCCAACACCAACACCTAATGCTTTCGTATCACCAACATTATTTAATCCAGTCACAGACAATGATGACATTCTCTGCATCTCATCAATACAATTCACAGGAGCCATATTCAAAGATGATTGCAATAACTGCGGACCAGCAAACATTGCCAGATATGAGGATGAGATGATAGTTGCCAGGGATGGTGAGGGGATTCAGTTTTTATCAAAGATGGATGCTGATGGCGCAAGTTCATTCCAGACTGTCACTACATTTCTTTATCAGGATACTTCCAATGATGTGCATGTGTCAATATTTGGTAATCTTGCCATTGCAGGCATTCCTGCGGAAAACCCGCGGACTGGTGACGTGTACGTGTATGAGAAAGACGCTTCCGGATTGTCATGGATTCAAATGATACGGCTAGCTCTTCCTGGCGATGACGATTTGAGTCAAGGTGCAGAGTTTGGAACAACTGTGGAAGCAGATGACGGTTTGATTGCGGTTGGTTCTCCTGGTTCAAATAATGTTGATATTTATCGTCGTACACCCCAGTCGACTTCTTCTTGGGTGCACGAAGCAAAACTTGTCCCTGCAGATGGTAAATCGTTTGGAGGATCAGTATCGATCAAGGGCGATATTGTCGTAGTTGGAGATCCCTCACATGGTACTGGGGATGATGGGGCTGTCTTTATATACCACAAATCATCCGATTCTTCCAATGATTGGATACAGATGATGGAGTCTCCTCTCACCAATATCGATTGTGGCTATAGATTTGGTTCCAGCGTTACATTGACTCACGACAATGGATTGATGATTGGATGCCAAGGAGAAAGTACTGACAGATGGACCGTGTATTACTATGAATCATCCGATGGAAAGAACTATGATTTGCAGCAAAAGATAACCATATCTGATGGAGTCTTTATCGATCAAGACAGTATATCCGTCGATGGGAATGTGATGGTTGTGTCAGCAGGTGATCAAAATAATGGAAAAGTACATGTTTATACCAAAATTAATGGTGTATGGATGGAATCGGCCACGATAGGAGCACCGTTTTCGAAGAGTAAATATTTTGGGTCTGGAGTTGCTTTGGTTGGGAACGAGATTCTCATATCCTCTCGTTCAAATGTCTATTCTTATGAGATTCAGGAATGCTGAGAAAACTGGTTCAAGAATTTTTAATGCAAATATACGAAAGTAGAAGTATCATAGCTGACATATTGTGATAACACAGTAGAATATTTGACGAACCTAATTATTTTTAGTTGTATCACTTTGAATTGGAATTAGCTGAGCTTTAGATGATGCTGAAACTGAAACTGACTCTCCTGGTAGTAGTGGCACTGAATCTATAAGGAAGCAGCAATATGCAAATAAACAAGACGAAGAGCAAAATGCGACGCAAACACGGGTACACAAAACAAGATTATCCTTTGAGTGAACGTTCAACGTATGCTTATTATTACCCAACGTTTTTAATTATTATCAGAATCAATCGGGTATTATCAGCAAAGGAGATTGCTATCTGCTTCGTCATTGGTTCAAGGCATCAATGGTGTAAAGAGGCCGTTTGAAGTAGTCTACAATATCATTTCATTAATATATTTAAATCGTTCATAATAGTTTGAACAACATAAATAGTAATATTACCACCAGCTTTCAACTTGCAACCGAGCGAGGGTGCATGATGAAGAATTAATTTCTCATCCTGCATTTTTTAACTCTTTCCTGCCTAACCGTGACCTTTTTTGGCAGGCAAAACGTCCACCCCACTAGCGCCACTCCACATCTCCACACGCAGTATTAACCTGGAAGATGCACGTTGAGAGTTATATAGACATATTTAAGATAATTTCATCATAAATAGTGTTTTTGATTTTTTAGAAGATCATCCAATAAAAATTGCTGAATAAAAACTGAACTTAATTCCCCCAAAAGTGAACTTAATTCCACCCAAAGTGAACTTAATTGCAAAGGTGAACTTAAAAACGGAACTTAATTGTAAAACTGAACTTAAGTACTGAAGTTTAATCCTAAACTGAACTTAAAAAGCGAACTTAATTCAGGAGCACTGAACTTAATTCTGGAGAAGTGAACTTAATTCGGGCGTCGAATCACATGCAACTGTGGAACTCAGTATCCACGCCTGACTTTCTTGGGACCAACGACTCACACCTTCGATAAACTGCGCGTTCGAAAAATCAACATCTCAAGAAAACGATGATAACTCTTGTTGTCACCATCAACCACCTACCACCACCAGCATGTCCATGCCAGTCCAGCGTGACCGCAACCATAGCCGCAATATCCGCCATCCCAATACTGTTAGCTGGCGGGCGGCATCCTTTCCAAGAAATTATCACCATAATGCCACAGCCTTCAAGAGCGGCAATCAAGGCCGGGGATGATGGGTCAATTCCTGAGCGGCCGAGTGCTGAACAGCATCGCCTCTCATATTGCCCGTCTTGATTGCCGCTCGCTCTCCGAACCACTATTCCTCCCCCCTATTAGATCACGGGCAGGGACTAATTACTAAAACATTAACTAGAAAGTTCTTTAATCTCTAGTACTTATTCATGTTTCATTATGATATCTATGTTAATATTATTAATGCAGCTCCGATCACAATATTCTAGAGACGAATATTATTTGTAAGCGTGGTTTGCTTCCGCCATCCAACCCCAACACACTGCTATGTATATCCCCACACCCCGCTGAATACAGGGGCATTTGCCGTTGTAATTTTTCAAGCAATTTCACAAGCGAGCATCATCGGCGGCCCGGCGGGGCGGAGCCGACGTGTTTCTTGCCTTACCTATCTACGTACAATAGATAAGCTCAAATACCTCCTCCTGATCCATGATTAGATGATCAGAGATATATAAACAAATTGAAAATGATTCCATCAAAAAGGGTATTTTGATTATTTAGAAGGGATCATGCATCACCTTCATAAAAACTGAACTTAATTCCCCCAAAAATGAACTTAATTCCAAAGCACTGAACTTAATTGCAAAGGTGAACTTAAAAACTGAACTTAATTGTAAAACTGAAGTTTATTACTGAACTTTATTCGTAAACTGAACTTAAAAAGTGAACTCAATTCAGGAGCACTGAACTTAATTACATACAAAGTGGATATGACAATGTTCCATTTTGAGGATTTTGTTCATTTTTGGTATCGTATCAAGTATGATTTATTACTGTATATCTAATTATCTTCATTTTTCAGCCCAAAAGTGCATCTTTCAGCTGACACCTTCCACAAACCAAGATCCAACATGATGACCCCTCTTGCTACCATCCCTGCGAAACACTAATGGAAGACGCAATATGCAATCACTGTCGTAATGATTACCTACCTGGAAATTTTGGCCCGGCCGGAGGACGGATCCACCATCTGACGTGCAGATGGTCAAAACTGCACTGGCGCAATATTATTATTGCATTATGTCATTGTGAGATTGCTCGGCAATGTCCATCATGTTGAAGTTCAATGTCAACCGGTCGACAAAATTTTGTCACATTTGAGTGATCAAGCAGACAAAAACCACTGCAAAAACAGAGCAACAGCGCTATTTTTACCCTTTTTACCTTCCTGTGTCCACTCTCCCAATAGACACCCATTGACACCTCCACAATGCACAACAGCCCAGGATCCCTTTCTTGACTACCAGTCTTGGTGTTGTGTCAAAGGATATCATTCACAACGGCCGTGGGCGCAAGGTTCAATGAAGGTTTGCTTGTTGTCGACAATTTAGAGTGTCGGGATTTCCGTCAGACCATTCTGCGATGATGCATTATCAGGTTGAGGTGATGGTCCTCACTCCACAACCATCGAATCCAACAAGCAAGGCGGGATCATTTGAGCAACAGCAACAGCAACATGCCTCCAAACTTTGACATTGCCGGGAGGTTCCTTTCAATGAAGATAGGCGGCTGATGATCCGATGATGAAACCATTGCCAAATTGTACAATATAGTCCAAACTCATTTTGCTGAAAGACAATATTGGCCTCAACAGTCCTCAACATGCCATGGCCGCCCACGCTGACAGCCACGCCAGTCATCATGAGTCTCCCCTCTTGAGTTGACATTGTTTGAAGACCACTGATACTGAAGAACCCAAGGAGAAGGAGGATGCTGATAATCATGAGAAATCCAAGGAGCAGGAGGAACAGTTGGGGCATTGAGCATGGAGGATGAGGAGGACTTGGAGTATGTAGAGGAGAAGCTGGCCACCAAGGGGCATAAGAAAGGAGAGGAGGAGGAGAAACCAGAGACCAAGGGTTATAACAAAGAGGTGGATGAGGAGTCCAATGTGAGGAGGAGTCAAAGGCAAGGTCGGGATGAGGAGAAGTCAGAGTATGATGTCGAGTAGGAGGGAAAGGAGGAGAAGTCGAAGTACGACTAGGAGGCCAAAAAGCACAAAGAGGAGGATAAGGCCAAGGAATATGAGAAGGAGGAGAACACTAAGGCCAAAGAGTGAGTCCAATGAGGAAGAGTTAGAGGATGAGAAGTACAAGGAGGAGGAGGAGAATTTTGAGGCCAAGGAGTACGAGGAGGAGAAGTCAGAGTACAAGGAGGATGTGTATGAAGAGGATAGGTTGTAGTACGAGGAGTATGGGTCCAAGGCCAAGGAAGAAGTCAGAGTATGAGAAGGAGGAGGAGGCCAAATAGTATGACAACAAGGAGGAAGCAGCCAAATAGCAGGATGAGTTCAACGTCAAGGAGTACAATGATGTGAAGTTAGAGGCTGAGGAGTACGATGAGGACTGGTTGAAGTACAAGGGGCAGAAGAAAAGAGTTGAAAAAGATGTGCTACTGCAACCAGAAAAAATCATTCTCAGCAAAAATAAAGAGAAAAGCTTAGTAACAAATCAAGACTAGGGTCTTCTCAGTGCTTGGAACCTATTCACGACAGTTATTGGGCTGAAGAATATGATAATCATATTAAATAATTGTGGTTAGTTCTTAATTTTATCAAAGTCTAATCTACTCACCTACCTAGATACCATGCCATATCTAAGTAAGTGATTCTCAATGCACTGTAATATTGATAACGGGAGAGGGAAGGTCTGATTTCCAAAGGGATAGGAGTAGGATTGATCATAGGAAGATGAAGATAGATGTAGAATTGATTTTTCAAATTATTATTTATTCTGATAGTGAGTCTGTTGGTCAAAATAGCCAACAGACCACTTTATTCTAGCTTGCTATTCATTTCACAAAGTGAAATGCAGTAGCATGCAGTGTAAGCCACTACAATCACATGGTGGGAGCAACTTTTGTAGCTCAATCACCAAAATGTCAGTCACATGCAATTACATGACTACAAGCATATGGTTTGAGCCATCACATGGCCTCAAACCATCTTTTCCATGTAAGAATTGGTATCACACTTGTGATACAACACTTTACCCAAGCGTGATAGTAAAAGTGTGCCCAGAGAATCTGCAAACACAATATTATGCAATAGAAACTATTGCCTACTTCTGTCATGAGATAGGCCATCTGGCCCAAACTTGGGACCACCCATATCCCAATAGCTCAGTGATATGGCTATGCAGATGCGTATAGCATTGCACGGTCACATCACAATATCGTTGCTATGTTGTGATGTTCACAATGACACCATTTTGACATCATGATGACACCACATGGTGCCATTTTCATGTTCCACGCAACATTGCTGATGCCACGTATCCATTTTTGGATTCGCCGCTTTGCGCCCAATCAGATTCTTTGACCGTACGTCCGCGCCCAACCAAATTTGTGGTCCGCCAGACCACGCCCAAGTGGATACGTGTTCTGCATTGATTGCAATTGCACCCATTCCAAAACTGCTTGGCATGCACAAACCCATTCACGAATTATGTCCAAGAATATTGGGTTCTCACCCAGGGATAAATGGCCTTATTTAGCGGAAATAATCTTCTAGTCTTGGTCTTGGATACAAACAAAGTATCCAAGCTACAAGCTTTATTCATGGCTTGAGTCATGAGCTACCTTGATATGTTGATCCAAAGCTTGTCAATGCAGTTAATGCTGATGCCTCAATGGATGTAGATATGGAGGTTATTTTTGTTTTTTGGGTCTTTGTGTTTTTGCATAACAATCAAATTGTCCTTGTATAGCTTATCACAAACCACAGGCTTACAAAACCATATACTGCTTGAATTGCATCAGGCCCAATAAGCTTTTAAATTATGGTACCAATTAGGGATATATCTTATGTATGTATCTATTCCTGCAGCCAATCTGGATACATTTCAACACCAAACACTGATCAATAAAAACAAACTTGCCATGGCTAGGACTATGAACAAATATTTGCTGTACTCAACTGAGCATCCAGAACAAACCAAAAAAAGTACAAATCATCTATAGCAACACAAATTACTCTTCCAATGGCATTAGTTTTCATTGAGTAACAAGAAGTATACAAATCAAACTATACAGCTCAAAACAAGGATTGTGGACTTTGGCATTGATATAGCTCTTTGAGGATGCAAACAATTCAAGACAACACAATTTCATCCTGACACTCAACATCTCAAAATGCCCTCCCCAGCCAACCAATCCTTCTGTCAGTGACATACATTGGATCCCACTTCAACATTGTCCCCTTTGTGTCCATAGCCATATGTATGACTGGGAGCCACCACAATAGACCAAGCTTCATCAACAGCCCATCATTTCCAATACCATTTTGGAATTGGCATCCTTCAGAACAAAAATCCTCCCACCATCATCCATCCCATGAAGCATCCTCAACTCTTTCCACCACTGCTGATGTACCATCTGAGAGTGCTTATCAACCATAAAATACTCAATCACATCAACACTGAGGCAACAGCCATTTTGCCAGTTTTGATATTTATTTGGAAATCTACATCCATCACAAATCAGAATCTCCTTCTAAGGACAACAGTCTCATTGAACAATACACTCCAAACATCACACACCTCATATTGTCATCCATTATTCACTGTGACTATCTTCAGTTGGCAGTGAAGTAACATTAGTAAACTTGTCATCAAGTACCATGTCATATTGTGGGCTTGTTTTTCCTGTTTTCACATTCAAAACCAAAGGTACCAAAGATGGAGGGACTTGGGAGAAGCCAATAAATATTCCAAGACAAGCATGAGGTTGCCATGTAGGTATCGTTTTGTTATCTTGATGCTTTGGTTCAAAAACAAACACTGGGCAGCCCCACACATGTGTCCTGTGCAAGTCATCATGTATTGTGCGTGGTTGAGACCATACAATGTCCTCTCCAGCCAACCAATCCTTCTGTCAGTGACATACATTGGACATTGGATCCCACTTCAACATTGCCCCCCTTTTATGTCCATAGCCATATGCATGACTGGGAGCCACCACAATAGACCAAGCTTCATCAACAACCCATCATTTCCATTATCACTTTGAAATTGGCATCCTTCAGAACAAAAATCCTCCCACCATCATCCATCCCATGAAGCAT
>JALLOZ010000312.1:0-13246 GCA_036939875.1 Thalassiosira pacifica
CAGCGCGCGCTTGCTTTCAAAACCCGAGGATTCTTCGGGTTTTGATCTACCGCTACAAAAAAACACTAAAAAACCTGGCAAAGGGCTTGGAGAGATTTAGCTTTGCTTTCAACACTAAATGACCCCCAAAATACCAAAAATGATGGAGATTGCTGGTATTGCAATTGTCGAGAAAGACGGTGGCATAGGGGAAAGCATCAATGATTTTTATTATGGTGACAGTCAAGAAGAAGTGCCATCTGATGGATGGTGCGAGGCACCAGATGGATGTAATCCATCTCCAGTTTGCTATGAATCTTAGGTCATTTACTCCTGTATGCTATTACGAAAAGTGTGCTGGTTTATAGAGGTAGTGATGGCATTTGCAGTGAACGATGATCAATCTAGCCTGATTTATCTTGGAGACATTCAAGTTTGCTTCCAACGTTTGGCTTGTTGGTGGAATACAAACACTGTGATTTTTTTGCGGGCAGTTGCTTTCTGCCGAATTAGTGGTGTACCTTAAGCCTTGAGTTTTGTGAACTGCTGCAGAGATAACCCTTGTGCACGATAGTGCCTTAGCCCTGCCAGTCTCCAATGAAGGGAGTGGTATATCAATGTTCGTTCTCCAATAAAGCAAGTCTTGTTTATGTATAAACATGATCTTAAGCATTTAATGGTCAGTCATAACTCCCTGTCATAACTCCCTGGGGAGGAGTGTGGTGTGAGTAATGCCTGACGTTACAGTTTCAGGTGCAGGTGCAGGTGCTGCCCAAAAAATCACCAGGAAATGTACATGGAAAGGAGAGACCAGAAGCTTTTGTATGTGTAGACATGATAAATAAATATAGTTCATTGTCATTGTTTGGGTAAACGGGAACATATGGGGTGTTCATGGTTGTCATGAGGGTAGAAATCGAGAGGAGGTGCCATCTGCTGGATGGGTTAAGAAAAAACTTGGGTGTAATCCACGTCCAGTTTGCCATGAGTCTTGATTCATTTACTCCTGCATGATGTTGCGAAGAGTGTGCCGGTTTTTGATAGAGGTGGTAATTGGTACTTGCAGAGAATGATGATCAATCTAGGTTGCTTTACCTTGGATAGATTCAAGTTTGCTTTCGACATTTGATTTGTCGGTGGAATGCCAGCACAAGTTTTGTGTGGTTCGCTCATGGACAGTTGCGTTCTGCCAGGTGATGATGTAACTACTTAGAAAATGAGACAGATGCACCTGCCTAGATCAATTTCGGAGATCGCTCTAATGCTGATGTCTCAGCCTTGCCCTTCAGTGAAGGGGTCGGTTATAATGTCCATTCTCGAATTCATTGGTTATGTTGCTCCACCTAAATTTAGTGCGATATGATGATAATATGACCAAGAATAACAGTGACACGCACAGCATTTTCTCGTGAAAATTGAACAAAGACAGTCATCCTTGATTGATCGAATATAGTTGATGCCTGAAAGAGATTACTTAGCGTACGATTATCTGCCACGTCTAGTCTTGCATGAGTAATAGGAATTGATAGTCAAGAGCATCTGCAGCACTGATAACTGCATGAGCAGCAGCAGATTCAATCCTGCGGCGTGAGTAATCAATGGTATCCCTCATGGCAGTTTGGGCAGGATCAACAACAAATGTCGACAGCATCTCCACAAAGCGAAAGAGGAGAACTTCGAAGGTCAACCATGCATCATTAGAATCTCCTATGCAGCCAACACTGTCTCCTCGATTGATTGTATCTTGCCGTTTGGCCTTACGAAGGGCCTCAGTGACAAGGACATATTGCTCTTTTATTTGTTTTTCTGGGACATGATCACCCCTGGCAACAGTTATTTCATCACCCGTGCTTAGAATCTCTGTGCTACATTCTTCACCATTCATCAGTGAAATTGGTCTATTCAAACCTGAGCATAAGCGCTGTCTCAAATCTTGGGAATACTTTTGTTTGTACACAGATAATGCACGTTGGTAATAATGCATTGCCTTTCCGAAATTTTGGTTGGAATCATACAAGTTACCAATATCAAACAGGGCTGAAGCGACTGTCGCATGATTTTGTCCAAAACGCAGTTTCGAGATCCTCAATGATTCATTGTAACAAATTATGGCAGTCTCGGATTTAGTAGATGTACGGCGCAATGCATTCCCCATGCTGGACATTAAGGCACCAATTCTAAAATGATCTTTTCCAAGCACTTGACGCTCTGCATGAAAATAATATAAATGCAGTGGTTGTGAGGAGGGGAAAAGGCAATGACCAATTCATCAATACGGAGGCGAAAAACTTACGGATTCTCAATGCATGTGAGTAGTGGAAGAGAGCATGATCATACTTCCGTTGCTACAAAGAATGTGGTAGCACAAATAACATCAAATTCGTCAGACGAAAAGGACTTGGTTGATGCATCCATGATGATTCCCCACTACTTACCTTTACATAAACAGTTGCAATTTTCTGACGAGTGACAGAAGCAGATAGGGTAGCTTTATTGATCCGAGGAAAGTCTTGGTCTTTATAAAGTGACTGAAGGACAAGGGCTTGGTTTTCATCCGGATTCAATTGGTCCACAAGGGACATGGAATCTTTGGCACTAAACCCGGCAATTGCATTCTTAATTGCAAGTGCCTCTTCATAGTGGGGTAGTGATCTGTTGTACTCCTTTTATCCATATTGAAAAGAAAGACAGAGCATGTTAGCAGTGTCTACAACAGCTCCTTTTGGCATCTTTGGAAGAGAGATGTTGTCTCACCTTTTTAATGTCAAACATAACCCCAACATTGTGGAGACAATGGGCTGAACGAAGACAAAGCAAACAATACCGGTGAGCAATATACGGGTGTTTCGTTGTAAAATAAAGACTCTCTTTTTCGAGTCTTACCAAGTCCTAGCAATTCATCTTCGTCAACAGTTGCTTCAGAGAAATATTTGTCTAGTATTTTGTCAACGGTGCCACTCCCAACGTGGCGCCACCTCAAGTCCCGGGATTGAATGATGCATTGCATTGCCTGTGTATAATCTCCCATTTGCATGTGAACGTTACCTAGATTGAAAAAGTCAGCTCCAAGGGCAACCTCTTCTCCATAAAGTTCAACAAGCTCAACGCTATCAGTCAGCCTGGATACTCGATATTTTCTAATCTTCACTGCTCCTTCTAAACAAGTCAAGGCAAGGTCATATGCCCTGTGGTTATAATGACATATGCCCATACCTGAAGAATGTGCGAGAAGCCAGGGAATAGCAGATGAATGTGAGTGGGAGGTAGGTTGCAAATATGAGCAAAGCTATGATCCTGTGCAACTCATACTTACCAGCTAGCGTCCTGGCTACTTCATTAGAATCTTGACTGTCAGCCATTTGAATACGCAAGGCCTCGTGATACCTCTCCATTGATGCTTCGTATCTATTCAGCCTTGCAAGGACTACTGCACTGGAGAAAAGGGTGTCTGCAACCAAGTGATCATTTCCACCCAAAAGATTTTTTCTGATGGATAGTGCTTCGTTAAAATAACCTAAGGCGTGGTATTCTGTTCTTTGTGAGCATATCATACCCATGCGATGCAACACCGATGCAACGTACATGTTTTCGTCTCCGCATGCGATACGGTAGAAATTGGCAGCATCAACATAGGAGTTCAATGCCTGGTCGACAGATCCAATCAGTTCATAGACTTGGCCTTTCTTAAAGCAGATATGACCTGAAAGTGGGAGGTGCTTCACCTCTTCAGAGTCCTCAACTGCTTCCATTGGATCAAACCAGCATTCATTTTTCACTTGCTCAAAAAGGGTTAGAGCACTTTGGCACATCTCAGTCCAGCTGAGTCCATCATTTAAACTCAGTCCATTTGGACTTATTCTCGTTATTGACCGTAGACGGATCGGGACTTGAGATGCGGCATGGTGTAAAGAGGTACCGGTCAAAAACTCCATGTATGCAAGAATGATTTTATCGTTGCAGTCTGACAACAAGATTTGAGCTTCATTGAGTAGATTGGACGCTTCAGAGTCAAAACCAATGGCTTTTTTTGCCATCACTAGGCAGTATAAAACAATGCCACGGCGGAAGGAATCAGTTTTTTTCAACATGTCATCATCTGCAGAGGGTGGTTGATCCTTGTTCTCATCTTGGGAAGCATAGCTTGTCAATATTCGCAGGCATTCACCATACAGGGAGACTGACTGGTCGAAGTTGCATAGGTAATAATGGCTAGTCGCGCAATCAAATAACACTCGAGCAACTTCCAGAGAGTCAACCTTTCGGAGGCTTCTCCGGAGATATCTCATCGCCGTGAGGAAGCAACGCACAGCCCGCTCATGATCGTCCAGCGCAGCATTACAGATACCCAGAGCATAGTAGATCTGCCCTTCCTCAGGATCATCTTCGTTCATGCTCTTGGCCTGTTTGTTGCGTGAGGACAGAGACCTGCGGCTAAAATCTGAGTCTGAATCTGATGACGATGCAGGGTCGATTACCCATTTGCTTCGTAGCGCAGTTTCTAAATGATCAGCCGCCTCCTCGTACCTCGTCTGCTCCAGTCTCATTCTTCCCAGACTAAAAGATGACCTCATCAAAGCAGCCTCGAATGCATCACCCCCTGTCTTCAATGTGGACGAAAGTGATGCGAGCAGCAACGAAGAGCCTGGCAATTTCATCTTCAAACTTGACTCATTGTCGTCTTGCTTTCTTTCGCGAGTAAGATCTATTATTGTGGAATGAATTTTTATAAGTTCCTTTTTCAGCTTCGATGCAGTGGATCGAGAACGGCGCTTGGTGAGCCTCGGTTCAAATACATGACAAAGCTCTTTCTTATTCATCATCTGAAAATGCTTTACACAATCCGTGTTACCCATTTGAATCTCTTCAAAAAAAATCGTAGGAACGGGAACTGCTAATACACTTGACATTTTTGACCATTCATCTGTGTCGAGAGAAGAGATATTTCGTCGCTTAGTATTGAGCATATCCAAAACTTTCACGTAGCAGCAAATGGCATTGTCCATGTCATTTATGATCTTATAGACATGCCCCATGCATTTGAGGCTAAGACAAAATAGGATTGGTTAGTCAATGTGAAGTATCTGAAATGTGAGATCGGGTAGTTCACATTGCTGGTCACTTACGTCAATAGGACACTATCCTCTAATTCCGCTACGATTGCAGGCGATGTTGCCTTGTTCATTTGATTTAGGCGTATCCGAAGGCTCTCGTGATAACGGCTAATGGCTTGATCATACTGTTCAAGGTCATCATAAACAACACCCATATTGAAATGCAAAGAGGCCACATCCAGAGAGTGCTTCCCAACATGCATTGTTCGAAGAATCAAAGACTCCTGGAAAAAGGATAACGCCTGCTGGTACATTTGACCTGCATGTTGTGTGAGCGCGGAATACTCCAAGGTTAAAGAAAGGCTCAATTCAAGTTCGTTGACCGAGAACGTTTCACGTGGTAATTGAACGCAGCTATGCCCGATGGAATATTGGAAGACGTTCGTGAACACATCTTCCGACATTGATCCGGGAGATACCAAATAATGGCTTTTCATGCCACCTACCACGGCATCAAAAAGTTGTGACAAGCCTTTGCTACAACTGTGATCCACATCCTTTTGGCTATCATGACTACCAAGATCGTCTAGCATCTGTCTCCGGAACTGGGCGGACTTGTCTAGATGCTCAGAAGCTCTAGCAAAATCGCCCTGCTCATATGAATAAACCCCAACCGAATGATTGATATTCGATTGAAGATAGCATTTGTACTGCGTCAGGGGCGATAACAGCGATTCACACAGTAGGTCCAACGTCGGCTTGTTCAACGAATTCGACTTTGGAGAGTTCAGCACAAGAAGAGCCCTTTCGTAGCAAATTAACATCACATGGATATTGTTGGAGTCCGATGTATGTGTATTTCCAACAAGCCTGCCAAACAAAAACCATGCGTCTGCGGAGAGTATTCCTGCGACAGAGAGAAGGGGTTTGGACGCCTCTCGCGTCATCGCAAATAGCTGAAGGAGAGCACGGGGACCTTTAACAGTGTCGTCCAGGTCATCCTCGTCCAACTTGTCAAGAGAATCCGATAAGATGTATCCAAGAGTGGTGGCTGAACAGGATAAGACCTCAATTGCATGCTTCAAGCAAGAAGACTGCAATTCATGAAGACGATATTTAATCAAGTTGGTCGCGTCTTTCTGAAAGGTTTCGCTTTCCATCATGTATTGCGAAAATTCAACGAGGCCCAAGAAAGACCGTCCAATAGAAATGGCACTTCGCAGATCGCTGATATTGATATTGAGTATACGCGCCAAGAAAGTGGCAGCGGGTTCCTCTTCTTTAATACCCATCATGCGCTGATGCTTCCGCCGTCCCTTCCTGGGTGGCCTTTGAGATGCAAACTCTTTCTTCGAAGAAAGATTATTTTGGAACAGCTTTGCGCTGTTGTCTTTCATTGTCCACGCATCTTCTACAGTGAGCAGGGATTTGGCAATGCCAAAACATTTTTCTCTGTTGTCTGGTATTTCTTCATTATTGGTGACATCGTAACCCGACGTAACCAACTTGGCAAGATCAGTAATCGCAGATGTTGGTTCTCCATCTTTTGATGCCGCCTTTGCTTCTTTGGCGGTGTTGTCGTTACCAAAGATTGACAATTTTCCACCACTACGTAAGGAGTGAAACGTTGCAATCAATTCCTCATTCCATTTAACCATTGCATCTACACAGTCGGAGAAGGATGAGGCGGATGGGTTGCCATCTCCGTCATCCTTCTCATGGCGCTGTGTGTTATTATTGCCTTCTCTTTTGTCAAGATCAAGAACAGCAGAAAGAGATGCACACCATTCAATGTCTTTCATGTGAGCCATGGTCGAATACAGGAAATTGCGATCGTGATCCCTTGATTTCTTGATCAATTTCGTCATTTGGGCTGTCGTGGCGCCGTCAATATTCAATGTCTCGTCCACATCTCTCGGCCTATTGTATCCCCTGCCCATCAATTCAGCTCTGGCTTTGATAAAGGCATTGTCGCAGAGGAGATCATTGAACAACTTGCATCGCAATTCTGCACGTTTTGTGTCTGTGTCTGTGTCTGTCTCTAAATGTCCCTCTGGGTTGATGCCTAATACTCCAATGACAGTGTGTCTTGGAAGGGAACAAGCGGCGTATCTCCGTTTAATCATTGCTGGACAAAGAAGTGGAAGAGGGCGCAACGAATTAGGTACAGAGAAAACTCATGGTGAGAAATGTTTGTCATCGCATCCTGAACTGGTGCCAACAAATGATCATGGAGATTCAAAGTAACAGAAATGCCACCAACACTAACTCACAATCAGCATCAGTGAGGTTGCCATCGAGTGTTTTGAGTCTTAATGCAATGGCAAATTTCTCATGCCACCGCGATACCTGATCTTGCAAATCAAAGCGACGTAGAATGTACCATCCATAATCGGCATAAACATCCAATGACAGCCGTAGGCACGACGTGGATGGCGTTGACATTAAAGTGAGGTAGCACAGCTCCTTCACCAGCGTAGTTTCGATCGAGTCAAGGACAGCCTCAACAGCCTCATCTGTCTCTTCGCCATCTTCGCAACCAAAGAAACATGCCTTCCACAAGGCTCGAATGACAACGATGGGTATCCCCTGATGATGTAGTTCCGCCTCTTCATGTTCGCTACTAGTAGTATTGCTCTCTTTGTGAATGATATCTTCCACGTTGGTGAGTGCATGTTCATCCACCCACCAGCGAAATGAGGATGCTTTATCTTCGCTTTCGTTATCAGTAGTGTTTGTCGCATTGGCGAATATGGGACGTCCATTGTCCGAATCCTTGCACGGTCCAAAAACAATGGCAAAGGATGCAAAGCATTTTCTCCCAAGATCCAGCATTATTGCCGGGTCTTGGCTACTACTTATTTGTTGAACAGCCTGCTCCCAGTTCCTATCAAAGCTATCGAATAACGAAACATGATGCGCTGGGGCTGCAGATGCAACAACATCAGTGGAATTCCTATAGTTGTCTTCATCTTTGGTTGCGATGATAGAGCTCGTATTGGACTCGTTTGATACAGTGCTCGCCATGCTAGTTGCGTGTCCCACAAGCTGGTTTCGAGATGAAGGTGCAGACATGATGGATCCTACCACCGTAGGAGAAATGGTCACCTTCTTTGATAATTTGCCATTCTTGATCTCCTCCCTCAAAAGGGCAGGAAGATGTTGCTTGCCATTACCACTGTTCTCGCTCTGGGTGGAGTATTCATCGTCTGCATTCTCATAGCTGTGGTTGGACTTGCCAATGCCCATGCCTGCCCCTGCCCCTGTCGTGGCGGCTGCTGCTGCTGCTGCTCGACGTGTATTGGCGAGATTTCCAAGCACTCCATTTGCGTTGCCCGTAGTATTGTCTTCGCTACTATTCTGTCGCTTAGTCAATCCACTTGCCATTGTAATGGGAGAAATGGCAGATATGGATCCAGAGTTGGTACCTGATCCAGTAGCATCGTACAAGGAGCTCGTGTTGGATTCATTTTCAGAGGCCTGGCTGTTGTTGCAGTTGGAGGTATAATTATCGTCCAATGATTCCGTGGGGATGGCAACGGTGTTCCTCTCCTCCGTCGTCACTACTACTTGAACTTGATTTCCATTGTTTGGAGATTCCATACTATTGGTTTCTTCTTCCTGCTTCTTCTCTCCATCCTCCTGGTTTTCCACATGAACCTCTTGCTCAAAGAGTGTTTTATCGTTGCTACTAATGCCACCCCCAGCCTTGTTCTGCAGCATTTCCAGTGCCTTCCTCATATCTGTCTCATTGCTACCAAACAGTAAATCATTCACTGACAATTGATAGGGCATTCGATTCTTCAGCATTTCTGTTTCGGCTTCTTCCTTTGATGGTAATGGTAAACCCCCCGACCTCCGGCGTACAGGAGAGCCTGCTGATCTCTCAGCTGGGTCTTTGTTTGCTGATGCATGAGAAAATTCCTTGTCAATAAGGCCCGATGACTTGTGGCGTGAGGGAGAGTCCATTGTTTGCCCTCCCGAGTCTTGCCCTGTTGGAACACATGCTGTGGACTTGTTCTTCAACTTCATGATATCAATGTTCAGTTGTTTGTCCTTCTCAATTAGGTTTGATATGTTCATTGATTTTTCCAACCCCAATGACGTTTGATCATTGCTTCCAAAATCACTTTCAAAAGACATATCATCCACCGACACGAAGGAGGACCTATTCATGAGCATTGCCGCCTCTGCCTCTTCCTTCGTAGGGAGGCCCCTAGATGATCTTCGGCGCGGGGGAGAGTCTTGCCCTCCTGCGGATGATGCCTCATTCTTGGTGAGAGGAGCAAATGACTCATTTGCATAATAAGTCGCAGCATCCCCCGAAGCGGTCCTACGCAAGGATGTAGTAGCCAGGCCATCACTGCCACCGGTGCTAGAGGATTTTCTCATTGACGATGCTGGGTAGCGGTTAAAATGATGATCCTGTTGTTGTGCAGCATGATGATGATTTGAAATAAGGGGTGTTCTCTGCAATTCATCGCCACCCAGGCTATTCCCACGGTTCCTTCGTTGCAATTCACCACTGCCGCCCAAGCTCCCACTACTTGACTGATTATGCCCCCCCAAGTGATGAGCATCTGCCAATGCCGCAGAAATGGCCGTTGCCGCATCAAAGTGATTGGTCACCTCAAAGATCTTCCCCACGGACAAGACATCATCCATCTCAGTCATGAAGCTGCCAGAGTAGGATTTTTTATGAGTGGGGGTGAAGCCACGTGCCATTGGCAAATTTTGGAATGCCGTCGCGGGAGGAGGGCTACCGAGTACTTCGCACGAGGTATCGGATCGGTCGAGTAAAGATCGATTCGACAAGTCACCCCCCGAGGTCATCAATTCGTCGTCATCATCATCATCATCATTGTCATTCAACAATATGTCGTTCATCATTTCCTCGTCTTCCTCCCACCCTTCCCCTGCATATGATATGTGATCTTCCAAATCCCCATGTCCAAAAGTTCCGTTATTATTCATACCACCACCACTACTGCCCGAAGACTTTCGAGAAGTGAAGGAACACACATCAGAGTCACCATTGCTACTATCGGATCTGACTCTGGCTATCCCTGCTATTGATGATCGATGAGACGTTCCATGACTTGAAATGCTCCTGGTATCCACAACATCGGATGGTGCTGCTGATGATGAGGATGCACCAACCATGTTGTTGTTGTTGTCGTTGAGTAACGCCGCCTGATCAAGTACCAACCTGGCAGTCTCGGCAGCACTATTAACAGCTTTTATCATTGAGTTTGAAAATTGCTCTTGTCGTTTTGATCTTGCATTTCCACTTCGTCTGTTTTGATTCTGTTCTCCTCCTCTCCGCCCCCTACTATTGTGGCTGAGGCTGCTGGTATTGCTTGTGAAGGAATGATGAATATTGCTGCCATTGTCATCGTTGTCGTTATTGTTGGAATTGAAGTTGATGCTATTGCCAGAGGTGGTTACTGTGTTAGTGCCAGTTCCAGCATATAGTTGCTGTTGTTGTTGAGTAGATAAAGAAGACTCTGTAGTAGTTGTAGTTTCAGCGTCATCATTGTTGTTGTTGAGGCTTTCCTTCCCATTATTAGAAGAAGCGGATTGAACTTGTGTCCCCCTTTCAGGTGCAGGTTGTGTTGATGGCCCTGTCAATTTCCCCATTTTATTCTTTGTGGATGATCAAGAAGCCTATTCTTGCGTCTTACAATTCACTTTTTGTAAAGAAAGTTACTTGATCTATTTTTCATGTTGTGCAAAATTACAAGCCAGGGAGATGAAATAATGTGAAGCATGCGTGTATGGCAATAGACGAAACAAATTATAAGTGATAAGTAATAATATTATGGTCAGTGAAAGGTGGTGCCAAAGTTAATACAATATATCATCTGATTTTTCTGTTTCATTCGTCAATCTTACCTCCCTCACTCACAGCCAAAAGTCTTTCGCTAATCCTAACGATGTCTTCTACAAAAGAACCTCAGTTCATGCAACTAGGAACTGAACCAGCCGTAGAAATATATTAATCCCGTCTAATATTACAGGTTACTCCTCAAATATTAACACTGCTTATGGACGCACATGTATTGTAGGATGTATTGTAGGGTGTGTCTGAGGAGTAAAACGACAATATGACAGAGCAGAAGTGAGCCAGTCGCACGGAAAATCATGGAAAAGAGTGAATACTGCAAACAAATAAACGAGGAAGTAAGTGACTGCATGCACTGACGGACAGCAACCTACGATACGAAAGTTTCNTTTGACGTGACTTGCTTGCTTGCTCTCTTCTCTCCTCCTCATTCACCTGATCAAAATATTTGTAGACGTGACGGTGACCAGCCGACTGCAAAAAATTGCGATTCATCCGATCAATACAGCCAACAGATAACAATAACAACATTGCCTTTACCTCGCTCGTGGCTCTGGCGGGCTTCTTTGCCTGTATTATGTGGCTGTGGGGGTAAGGTAGCTGGCTGGGTGGCTGGGTGTGGGATTTGATATTTTAGGCAAAGGCCAGCGTCATTCTTCGGCGGATCTTTGATTTTCATCTACCTTGAGACAGCCGTGGGATTGATCTTTTGGTTGGGATTTGGAGATGCCTACATACCTATGCGTGGTCATGGTGAAAACAGTGGTGAAAGAATCATGTGCCAGGTGGTGACTTGCGGCGTTCGGGACTGCTATTCTGTAAATCAACTTGGAATGCAAATAAATATGGAATCTTACGAGCGCATAGTTTTACTAAAAAGGTTCCCTACATACCTACTCTTGGTGGACATTCTCCAAGTTTCATGAAGTTCCAAATTAATTCCCCGCCAGAGATACCTATGCTAATTTTAATACTGGGTAAATACCTATATTCCAAGTTTATTTACTCAGTAGTCTGGATTAGCGGGCGCAGGGGGGCGGGCTGGGTTGGATCGTTGGATCAAGGTTGGACGCAGTGTCTCCCATGCGTCTCCTGGGCCTGCTCCTGTGCAAGATCCCGGGTCCCGGGCATGGAACTATGTAGATAAATATAAAATATTTTCCTTAAAAAGAGCTTGCATTTTTTGTGGATACTTCGTCTCCGCATAGCGGCTCGAAAGTTTGTGGACATTTTGTATACAGTTCGTGAAAAATCGACAGAGAGAGATTATTTTATTTTGTAAACATTTCGTAGACAGTTCGTGTACGGAGCAAGCTCGTTTTGAGGAAAGAATCATTTTTATTATTTATTAGGAATACCCAGTACATACATACATACTGTATATACGTAGGATTAGGTAGTCTGTGAAGCAGGGATCTATCTGGGCCAGCGCGCGGGGTCTTCGGTCTTTCTTTGTGTCCTTTGGGGGTGCCGAAACTCAAAAGACCTGCAAAAGACTGTCATTTTCAATCACGCACGGATCTGCACGGATGCTTTATTTTATTGTCACGCCTGTGTCACGTGAATAAATAATCAGTCACGTGGCATCGATATATACCTCGAATCTTACCTTCCTTCCTTCCTCGTGCGCAGCGCGCCAGAAGTCAACTGTTTATCCAACTAGAGGATGGAACAGAATGATGGGTTCAATCAAATATTGTCCCTGCTCATGAACACACACTGCAATACATGTAAATTGATGTAGGTAGGATGCATGATGAGTAAAACGACAAAATGGCAGAGCAGAAGGCTAGAGTGGGCACATGGGCCAATACTGACCAAACTGATGATCAATAGACTTTGACCATGTATTTGGCTCAGCATTAATGTGTCGAACAAGTTTGGGGAAGTGCACCATGGATGTCGAAATGGAAATGGCAATGCAAAAATGATATTTTTGTCCTTTCAAATCGCAAATCGCCAGACTATGGTTAAGAAGACCTAACCAGTGAATGTCTTTTTCATGGTCAACCTGCAATTGTTTTGGTCTTTAGGAACAAAAAAGGTTGTGGACCAACCCGAATATTATGTCACCACTCTTTAGTACTTGCAGTCCCACGTGCGTTCACGGGATAAAGGGGAAACACCCATATTTTTGCTCTTGGATCTCAGCGGATGAGCATCTCCACGGATTGCATCACAGAACTGATCACATAAGGGGGCCTACATATCCACTCACAGTACATATGTAATTATTGGTTTAGTATATGTACACATATGTTTTGTGAATGTATTTGCATTTTTTATGTGGAGGGTATTTCTACTACAAATGTGGCATACATACCACTACTAGCAGGGGATACATACGATTACACTTGTATTTCCATATCAA
>JALLOZ010000315.1:0-13182 GCA_036939875.1 Thalassiosira pacifica
TCCTGATCAGTCCACATATCACCAACATGGAGGGTGGGTGTCAAACCTGCAACTCTCCCAGGTCCATGGATCATTATACATATGAGAGAACTATGTATGACATAGCTAACTCAGACACAATTGATCCCACACAACACACAGCAGACTCATCCATCACGCACTGCAGTACAAGCCCAGGGAGGCTTGAACCAGGGTTTGTTTTATTGCTAGAATTGAGATAGTTGTAACAATTGAACTTATCTAAAGGTCGTGTAGTTTTTGATTCTGTCAAAGCACTCCAGAATTATCTTTATAAACTAAAGAATGTTGGTGTATGCACTAACAATTGCGTGTGATCATTGTGGCCAAAACTTCAAATCGATCGTTCTCGAAAATAATGATCTGTTGACACACGGTCTGTCCAGCTCGTGACTCGTTGGTCCCACAAAAGTCAGGCGTGGATACTCAGGTAACAGTCTCATTTTGTGTGACAAGCAGACCCATCTCTGTGATATCAGCTTCACCATCAAAACCAATGTCGTATATTTAGTTCTTGGGTTTTGTTAAGCATGTCTTAGCACTTTTGACTGCAAATGCCTCATTTGCTTGTTGGAATTAGTATTTGTAACCAAATCCCAGGTCTGTGAGCCCTTCTTCTCCTGAAAAAACTGCATATTAGACATGTAGTTTTTAGCTCTACTCAATCTAGCTTTCCAACAGTATCAATCCCAATAGTGTGACTGTTTGTCTTGTTTTGCTTGAGAGGTGGGTCCATGATCAGGGAGACTGAGTTTGGTGACTGATGACACCAAGATCAATTGGTTGCTGGTACCAAGGACTCCCAACCATTGCAAGATTCTTAAACATTTAGCTACTTTTGAATTTCTTGCTCATGACCATCCTTTGCTCAGCAGTTTTGCTGCTTTTCAGACCAGAAATCACCTCTGTGGTCTTGGTCCTCAACCCCGACCAAAAATCTTGATCCCCTTGTATCAATCCATCCTCAAACTCAATGGTACATCTATAGTCCATACATGTCACTAGACTAAGGGGATCTGTTGTGTAGTGACCATTTCTTAGAGATGGAGTAGAGAGCCGGTTTGGCCATGATAGGGAGGAGGGATGTCATTGACTCCCGACAATGAGTGATAGCTGCTTTATTTGTTTTTCTTGCCACCATTTTCGCATAGGGCACTATGCAAGATTATTGTTACTCTGAGCCAGATCACGGGGACCCTACTTACTCAGAATCCTGTCAATAAAAAATACGTTAAGGAAAAAACAGAGTAACAAGCCTCATTATTGGGTGAAATGAGAGATGCATCATACCTGATACTGAAGAATATTTAAGCAGTTACAAGCATGCTGGCCTAGACCATCCTAAACAAATGAAAAAACTACCAAATATATACAATAGCCATTACACTCTTTGCTAGGAACTCTGTATATTTGGTACTAGAATTCAGCACTTTCAAAAGTTTCTAAAGCAAAATGACATGTAAAATATGTCTCTAAAGAAAGGGAATGATATCCTAATGAAGTCTCGCAACCCCCCTCATACTATTAAGACTGGATGAATAACAAGGAAATGAAAGAAGGAGAAGATCACAATGTAAGAAAAATAGAACTTCAAGAGACAAAGAATATCAATTAAAAACAACTACCATCATTAATGCTACAGGCAACCAACACATGAAATGTGACTTGATACTATATCATAATAAGCAAGACTTTGAAAGTCTGAGTAGAAGATAGGATAGTCCATGATTACTATCCCCATACCATAGTTGTAGTGCACATGGTCTAGCATTCACTAGATCATGTGGCCCTATTATGTACAAATGACCCAGTCTAAAAAGTGCTCATTTGGCCTCAACGGGTAGACTACAATCACTACTGCAATAATTCTTTGCACCCCAGCACACAGACATAGACTCTGTGAGTACATGCTAGGAATCGTTAATGTAGGGGCATAGCATACTTGTTGCAGGTACAGGTGACCAACACAGAAATAGTGGCTTGATAGTGTCTCATGGGGTAGGATGTAGGATAGCCCATGAGTACTGTCCCTACAACATTTAGTTGTAGTACCCTTGATCTGGTTTATGCCAGATCATGTGACCCACACCCATGGATGACCAGCCAGCTTGAATGCACTGGTAGGACACCCCACTTTACCTGTGGCCATCTTGTACACCAACTACAAAGCAGAAATTGTATGTAATATCATAGAATAAAATCTATGCATACCTAAGGGGTATGTGTAGACAATTTTTGCCACTAATTACTACATATTAAGTTTGTTCGTACTAAATTTTGTGCCATTCCCATCATCAACGTTGTACAAAAAATCCATGTCAACATTGTCCTAAGTCACAAATACAGACTGACAACATCTGCGTACCAAATACTCTGGCCAACATTGTCATAGATGACAACTCTAATCTCACAGCCTCAGATACATCATTGATTGAGCAGTATTGTACTAATGTCATCCAATCTTTTGTCTAAGATCACAAGCCAAGGCCACCAAAGATGAAGATGTCAAACCAAGCAGAAATGGCAGGCATCAAAGCATCATTATATCCTGCAAAGAAGCTGCACAAGAAGAAGCTTGAGATAAGCCCAAAAGCAAAGCAGCCACCTCACAGTGTTTTGACCAAGATGCCAAAATTACTCAAGCAGTCATTCTCCAAAACTACAGGCAAAAAGGAAATTCCGACCAATGTTTGTGTCCACTGCCAATGCAAATAGCAATGACACACACTATATACCATGGTGTGCTGGTGTAGATACAGGGGTGGTGGTGGTAGTCAATGATAATATATATTAACCCCATTCTTCCCTGTACCACATCATGGTAGAAAGTAGCAAGTCACCACTGCAGGATCAGAGAAGACAACCCAGTTGTTTGATCCTTTGTTTTGAGTCTAGTACCACTTCACGACAGACAGAAGGAAACAATCATGTGGGGGTCAGCAATGGATAAACTAGCAGTTGAATCCATCACTGTGTCTCCAGCTTATGGTCACAATGATCATGAGCTAGATGATCATCTTGTACAGCAACTGCAACACAGCACTTCTTGTACAGATCTAGGATCTTGTCAACTGCTATTCAACAATTTGTAAGCCTTCAGAAGGGGGATAACATATCCTTAGTCATCCCATGAACAAAAAGGATGAATCAACAATAGTTAACTCAAAATGCACTAATGCAAACTAAAAACAAAAAGCAAAAGCTTGATCTGATCTTTGCCTCTGTTGATTTCTTCAATCATGAGAGGAATAAGAGGAAGAAAATGTTGCTGCATTATAGGAAATAAGTGTCTGAAGATATTATTGACAGATCAATGGTGGATTGAGAAAAGGAATATACTGAGTACAGAAATGAGTTTGATCAGTGATATTAATCATATTGGCAAGGTAACAATGAAATAGGGAGTTAACAATAGAATAAGAAGTTCACCCAATACAATGTGTCATATATATGAAACCTTTTCTTTATTTCATGAACTGTCAAATGAAAACAAATATTGTGTTTATTCATTTTGTCATTCCCCATGAGCGTTTTCCTGTAATGAATGGCTTCATAAATCTTGAAGCAATTGACTGTAATACCAACCCATGGACATCCGATGGAGTGATTGCTTTGGTATATTCCCTGTTGCCACGATAAATCACTTCAAGATTCTCCACCAAGCCCTTTTTGAATTCTGACAACATGGCCTTCCCCGTGACAAAAATGAACACTAAAATGTTGCTAAGCACCTCCCTGTCAAAGCGCTTCATAAAAGCAAGATAACGAGGCAAATAGAATGGACATATGTCACTATATGAAATCCTTTTTACTGTTGTATCATCCAGCAGATGATCCAAATCAAACCATTGCTCAAACACAATGTGGTGGTAATTTGTTGGAAACACCATCATTATTTGAAGCACATCATATAGGATTCAATCTACTGGATGTCGTGGGCTGATTTAAGCTTTGTCTGAAAAATGTGAACAATTAAATTCATCACATAATCAAATGACAAGTAAATCTCATGATAATATTGACAACTTGAGTCATGGCCACGATCTGCACGTCCCATTTCTTGAATAACCTTGATGTTTTGTGAGTTAGAGAATTTTGTAGGACAACTCACAGTTCTTTATTGTCAATTATGGCATTTGCAGATGCAATGCAAGGCATCTCATGTAACAGAGGTAGTGGAATGTCCTCATAATCATCCATGTTACCAAGTCCACAGAAGGCAGCAATCAAATAGGACTTCATCATGATCCCACAATTACCAGTAAAAGGAACCACCTCATAATCTATTTCAAGAGTTGACATGACTTGTTTCATTCTAGAAATGAGTGTTGTTTCTACATTTGCTTTATAATTGGCGTAAATGAGTACCCGTGGATCTTCGCGTATTTTGTACATCAAAGTCAGCCCGTTTTTGACTCCATCACTAGTATGTCCACAAATTGACTATAAAGCATATCATACGTCATGTCATTTCCCCAACAGACAATAGAAGGTGGAAGCTTGTTGAGCATCTGAACTGTGGATTGATATTAATTTGGTAAGTGGTAAGGTTGCTGAGCAATGGCATACATTGATTGTCTTGGCTTGAGATTGGATTAAATCAACCAATTTTGTATATTCTGAATGGATGCAATAACTTTCATCAACCCATACTGATGTGGTCAGATTGCGGGTTGCAAGTGTTTCAAGGAATCTGACAAACATACCTGGATGATCCAATGACTGAGGAGAGTAGTTATGTGTAATCAAATTGATGGCGCATCAAGTACACAGATTAATTGATAACAGATGGTTCACAAATGCTATGAAGTTGGCATTCATGTTTTCATCAATATGGTAAATCTCAATGCTATGGGCAAGGTTTGTAGCTTTATTTACTTGATCACTGTCCAGTCCTATCAGTGTCACCAGTACAACAATCACCCCCTGAGCATGACATCAATAATAAGGAAGATAAGTGATTTACCATTGCCTGCTTTGTACATGAGGTAAATTGATTGATCACTCGGGAAGACCATGCAAAAGATAAGAAATATCTGAAATTCCCTAGGTGTTGTAATATAATGCACTGCTTCAATGCACCTCATGATCAAATCTTGTGCATGACCAGGTACTTCATGGAGAAAGCCTTGGTGATGTCTGGATTGATGGCGAGGTCCTTGTTGATGCCATCTTCATCACAATCCTTCCTCTTGATGTCGTCATTGATGTCATTGTCATCATGCTCCTTCATCTTTTTTCTGGGGGAGCAACTAGTTGTTGTCATAGCCTTGGTCATAATTTGAAACGACAACACATTAGGCATACAACCAAGATGTACAGCTCAAATGAACATGAGGGCTCTACTACACTGTGTTCATTGTGAGAAGACGTTGCCATGGCAATGTCATTGAAAGGGGATGGTGACACATTATCAGCATGATAGAAATTTTCAGAAGCTCCCATGGAGAGGAGAGATTACACTACGTCACATTCATCAGGAGGGTGATTGAGACACCAGAAATCGATGATGAGTGGTTGGTGATGGTATTACTATTGGGGAATTTGTTCATGTCTCTGGATAATGGCAACATTGTGGAGCAGCAACTGTGATGACCTGGCAATGGCGCTATCACAATCACACCAGTGCAGTGCAAACAGTTGTAACATCACTGTCACCCCATATTGCACTGCCCAAACCCAAGGCCCTAGCCACTAGCAAATGCATTAAATTTGATGCATTTACAAGGATTTGTAATGACATGATAATTGGAAGATAATATCTCCACTATCACAGAGGGTGAGTATCAAAGCATTAATTACCTTGCTTTTTGGGTTGGGGATACAAAAAAATTAGCTAGCAGTTGGTGCACGTTTTTGTTAGCTTAATCACCTTTGAAGTGTGGGGTGCCTACTGCAAAATACACCCCATATGCAGGCCGTTTGGGGCACCCAATTGGATTGCACATGGCCAGCTTACGCAAAAATGGCTGTCTAAAAAGGGGTAATGCGGCCTCAACCGGGCATTCTATAATCACTTTTGCAATAACTCTTCACACCGTAACACATAGACTTAGACTCCGCGAGCCCATCAAGAGCTTGGGTTCAAAGCTTTAGGCTAGAGGGAGCGACGACACCACCGGTGCCCAAGCCGGTAAACTGGATGGGGTTACTGTTATTACTATGGGACTGGGTTGTTGCAATGGCCCAGTGGTTATTAACCCTTTAAGTTAGCTTCCAAGATCGTATCCCCATAGGAAAACTAATAACTCAAAGCTAAAAAACTCTTCAACAAGGATTCATTCACGGTTTGGCTGTTTACGAATACATACCTTGCCAAGTTTTGTTGTCTGGCAGGTAAGAAAGACTGTCCTGATTTATTACATGTATCATAACCAACCACTTTGAATCTCCACCAGGCCAAGAGTTATAGGGTGAATGGTATCATACTGCTCTATGATATCTGATTAAACTGTCTACTCTTATCCAGCAAATAGAAACACACACGCATTTTATAATTGTTTTCATACTCAGTCTCCACAGTGGAGAATTCCGACATCAATTACATGTACAAGTAAAACACAAAAGGGCAAAGTATGGATCTCTCTGTTATCGGAGTGACACCCTTCTGCTGTGAAGTTGACCCATAACCTCATATCCTTGTCTTCTAGTTGCAACAAAAAGTCTTGTATTCATTCCATGTACAAGTCAAGCCTTCAAATACCTGGCCGACTTCTGTTTTGTCCCTAATCGCGAACTTCTTGTCTATCAATGTCAACAACGGATTTCTTCACTTTGGCATCACAGTCGTTCCTATCATCCTCAAATAATGAATCGGCACTGAACTCAGGAATAACACCATCTACACCCCCAGACAAACATTCAAGAGAGGCACCAGCATGTTTATGATTAGAGCAACTTTGTTGCGATGATTGTGAATTGTGGGAATTCTTTCTACCCAAAGAATGCGTCTGCTCGACCAAATATTTGGCATTGCCCGAAGAAGGCTGCTTTGTCAGATCAACCGCATTACTGGCTGATGGGTGATGCTTGAGATGATCAATTGCTTGTTGAAGCCCCGAGATTTTCTTCCGGGTGGTGGATTTGTTCGTCATGTTAGACTTTGTTGACCTGGCAGACTTCACTGACGTGAGTGACTTGTTCGATCTGTTTGAATGTACTGAAGCTTTGGAAGAGGTTGTCTTCTGCTCAAGGCTTGAGTTGATCCTCGAGATGGAGGACAATTGTGGTTTATTTGATTCGTTTGAAATGCTGGATACTTTTGACGAGATAGAATGGTGTGATCCATTGGAACGGAGCTTGGCTGATGATTTTGACAAGAACTGTTCTAGTTTCAACTTTGTCTTGGAGCCAGTGGATCTGTTCGACTTGGCAGAACCGATGGATTTGGACGAAGCCATAGACTTGGCTGAGCCAGTAGATTTCACTGGTTCGGTAGATTTCATCAGGCCCGTAATCTTGTCCGAAGTTGTAGACTTGCTCGAAATGAGTGATTTTTTCGAGCCGGTAGACATATTTGACCTGGCCGATCCAACAGATGCCGCATCAATTGACACTTTAGCCTGCGATTTGCTGGTACTATTCGATGTCTTTGAGCTGCTAGACTTCTTCGAGCTGGCCGAACGCACAGAGGACGCAGCATCAAACGATTTAGCAGCTTCAGCAACATCATTATTTGCTTGTTCTTCAGAATTGCTCGATGATCGGGCTGAGCGAACCGACGCTACATCCGATGACGCCGAAGTCTCCTCATTGGCAATTATTTTGGGATGAATAGAATTATAATCATCATCATCTGTCTTTTCATAATCGTCTGTATCACCAACATTTTCTCCAGCAGAAACCTCCTCTCCAGCGACGGGAAGATCATAATTGCTGATATCATCGACCAAAGGTGGGCTATCTCTCTGACTTAGCTCCTCAGCCTCTAGTTTCTCCTCCTCCTCAGGATTTAGGCCAAACGGGTCAGAGAGCCACGAGTAGAACTGATCCATCGCTTGAGAACCAAGTGTCATTGTCTGTGTATATTATATAGGGTATGGTGAGAAGAAAGCCATAGCATTTTCATTTGGCACGAGTACACTCAAAGAGAAAATTCGCATTGATGGAAATGAGCCAGGGGCTGATCAGCCCCTGAGATGAGAAGTGACACATCACTAAAAGAGCTCACCTGAACCACTGCATCATCAATCAGTAGAGAAAGGTCATATGCATTATCGGCCGAATCATTGTCTTCCTCCTTCTCCAAATCTTCTGATTTGGGAGGTGGCACATAGAACCCAATGGCCTCTACCTCCGTTGTCACATCCTCCTTGATCGTAAAATCTTCCTCGGACACGACCTCTTCATCAACAGCCTTCTTCTGAATAGCATCTGCCTGTTTCTTGATTGCATCTTTCAACAACGAACCCATCTTTTTCAAAGCCTTCGCCTTACTAGCACTTTTGCTCGTCTTTTCAGAACCATCACCAAAATCATAAGTGGGGACGGCACTTTCTTCAGGGCCACAATGTTCCTCAGCTTGAGTATTTTCTTCCTCTAATCTGTCGTCCGCAGCATCGAAATAAACGGCAGCATCGGCAGTTGATGTGGGAGAGGGGGGCTCCTCGATCGGTGCAAGGGAAGCTTTGGCGACTGTGATGGTGTAGAAGCTCTTCACACCTTCGTCGGCCTTAACCTCATCATCAAGATCTTTCAATGTCTGAGTTGCTTGTTGTTGTGATGAGGAAGCAGCACCACCGACGCCATCGCACCCATCCACGCCGATGCCACTATCCCCCTCGGCCAATCTCTCGCGAAGCTCTCGAAATTTCTTTCCCAATCCCTCCTCGTAGCTCCCCACAGCGAGGAAGGGATAACCCTCGTCCTTGTCCTTGACATCGGCCTTGCACTGCTGCTCCTGTTCGGATTTGGTCCCACTGTCCTCACATTTAATGTTATTGATATTGCGCTTGTGTAGNCGATGTTGTGATATCGCGGTAAGAAATTCCGGGTGTTCCATCTTTCTCTATTTTTCTCGAAAGACGTAACAAACCCTCTACTTGATCCTCCTTTTCACTATGCAAATAAGGCATAAACATTCCTTAATTGGAAAAACAATAAGGTGCGCATATGAGAATTGTCGCGTGGCTCTCAAAAACGCTGGTGACATGACCTCACATGCCAGTTTGTGTCTTTGTTTCATTCGCATAGTGTGCATTGTCAACCGGGCGACGAAGCATGCATTCAGCAACACATGAAAGTTGGAGTGGGCATTACGCTGCCGACAAATGATTTGTTGACCAAACTGCATGATTTAGAAGACCGTGAAATAGAGGTAGACAAACTGCTGGAACAGACGAAGGTACCCAAAATCTCGTTGTCATTCGAGAAATTATTTCTGGCTGGCGATGATACCAGCGAATGGTCCAGAGCATTTCAGTTTTTGGGTGCGGGGCCAACTGGGAAGTTGACTGCTAGAGATATCGAGAAGGCTGGTCATGCCGCAACAAGCATTCCTTTTCACAATTTGACACTCAGCAATTATGATGAAGTAAAGAACACGCTGAGTGGAACGAAATTCGCTTCGTTGATTCGATAATTGAGCCAAACATATGTTTTTGCAGATAAATTCTGCAGCATGGTATATGAAAACAAGGATCAGATAGAGTCCAACTCCAGTGGATGAGAGATACTTCAATCATCATCTTGATGTCTCTCGGCAAATGTACAGAGATCTACTGACGGATGAGATAGTTCCCTCTCTAGATAGGATGCCAGCCATATATAGGAGTTATCAGTGGCCTCTACATCCAGCTTCTGGTCCTTCCGTAAGATCCGGGCTTCAATCTAAACGTTCGATGTCACCTTATTAAATTATCCCAATACCAAACTAAACAAATAAACATCAAGGCAGGAGGAGGAGCAGACGAACTTTTGTCTTTCTTTGCCGCCAACTGGCAGCGCACCAGCACTGAGGCCAGGTTATGTTAGATATTCTAATCGTGACTTCTTCTCAGATGAAGACCGTGGAATCCGATCAGACTTGCTCAGGATTGAAGGTAATGGAGCTGGAGACCCACAAAAAGAACTGATCCATCGCTTGAGATCCAAGTGTTAATGTATGTGTATTATACAGGGTACGGTGAGAACAGAGCCATAGCATTTAGCACGAGTAAACTCACAGAGAAAATCCAAGTTGATGGAGATGAGAAGTAACACATGAAAAGAATCTCACCTGAACCACTGCTCCATCAATCAACAGAGAATGGTCATAAGCATTATTAGTCAATCGTCTTAATCATCCTTCTCCAAATTTGACAATTTGGGGGGGGTGCCCCGTGGAACTCAACGGTTGTCCTATTTCCATATTGAATGGCTTCAATGTTTGATTCCAGGTTGGCGTCCTTGCTGCTAATGCAATCTGAATATGTGGAATTTATCTCATTGCGCATTGTTATGATATTGCCAGGTGATGCTGGGATGGGAGTTGCTTCTTCATTGGCTGTCACCTTTCCTTTAGTCACCGCCTCTGCCTCCGTCGTCACATATTTCTTGGTTGTCAAATCTTCCTCCGACACGACCTCTTCATCAACAGCCTCTTCTTTTGTGCTGACCTTTAACTGACTAGTATCTGTCTGTTTATTGATTGCATCTTTCAACAACGAACCCATCTTTTTCAATGCCTTCACCTTGCTAGCACTTTTGCTCATCATCTCTTCATAATTGGTACCAACACCACAAGTTGGGGCGGCACTTTCGTCAAAGCCACAATACTCTTCCTTGGCCTGAGTGCGTCTTTCCTGCAATCTGTGGACAGCGGCATCGTAATAAACGGCAGCATCGGCGGTCGATGTTGGAGAAGGAGTATCCTCGACCTTTGCGGGAAACGCTTCGGCGACTGTGGTGACGTAGAAGCTCTTCACGCCTTCATTGGCCTTAACCTCATCATCGAGGTATTTTGATGTCTGAGTTGGCTGTTGTTGTGAACAGGAAGCTTGGCCTGTATGAGCACTTATCTGAGCTTTGGCAGCTGAACCATCGTCGTCGTCGCACTCATCTACACCGAGCCCACTATCACTATCCTCCTCGGTCAATCTCTCGCGAAGGTCTTGAAACTTCTTCCCCAAACCCTTCTCGTATCTCTCCACAGTGAGGAAGGGATAATCCTTGTCCTCGTCCTTGTACTGCTGCTCCTGTTCGGATTTGGCACCACTGTTAATGCTGCTATTGCGCTTGTGAAGATTCTTCTGAAGCGCCCGAAAGGCACTGCCCAACGTACCCTCGTAGCTACCGACGGAGCTCACTCGATATCGATAATCGATGGCATCGACGTCAGCGTCCGGATCGCGCGATGCCAGCCCCCGTTCCAAATTGCGGAATTGCCTGCCGAGTTTGTCTTCGTAGCTTCCTAGAGAACTTATCATGCTTTGGGCGCCGGATATATTCTTGTACGTCACGTAACAACTATCAAGGGACATCTTGGTCGATTTGGTTGCTGTCATGCTGGATTGAGTTGGAGGATGGTTGAAATTGAAACTCGTTGCTGAATGTGAAGAAATATTAGACTAACTTTCCAATTCCCAGCAGTTAGTCATTCAACTTTCCCTTGGGCTCAACCGATCTATCTTTTATGAGAAACGAATCGAGACTGAGAGCCATCATCGATGGATGCGATTCGCGGGTCCGCCTCGACCAAGCAAGGCGCATTGCAAATTGCAAGTTGCAAGCTCTCGCCGAAGAGATATCGTAGCTTACTTCTACTGCTCCTATTATTTCCCCCTGATAACTTCCCAGTTTTCTTCCCATACGAAGCAGAATTCATTGCCTCATATCTTGTGAGAGCGTCAAAAAAGATTCAAACGAAGAAACAAATATTACAAAGTACAGAACGATGGTTGCTCTTTTTGCACCAGCAGCCGGAATAAGGAATGGTACGCAGCCGGCCACAGAGGACAATGTTATACTAATTCCTTTGTACAATTATGGTGGCCATACAAATTTGAGGGGACAACCGTTTTGTAGTATGTAATTTTGTACTCACAAATTCGCCGTGCCATTTTTGTCAGAGTGGAATGATCTATCGGAGAATTTTATATCCGTTATGCGGTAGTACGAAATGGTCGCGTGTCACGTCGGAATTAGATAGTTGAAGCGGTTGAAGTGACACGAATCAAGTTTGAACGCATTTGAGTTGATTTGATCAGATTTGATAACTTATTTGAACTAAATTGAACGCGCTTGAACCCAGCACACACCATCAAGCAACATCAACACCAAGCAACACGCACCAACACAACATAAAAAACAGAGCAATAGATACTATCATCGTATGGCCGGCATGGCCTTTGCATTCTAGCCCAACCAGGGAAACTGAAGTAAACATAGACTTCATAAGTCCTCATTGCACCCACTCCCATTATGTCAGCGATGTCAACGCCTCTTACAAACTCCTCGCCTTCGAAGAGGAAGAGGAAACATCTCCATGCACTCCGCTTTTGCTTGTTGCTCGCCGTTTGGACCCTTGTAAACATAAAAGCGCACAGTCGTTTTTCTTTTTTTCTTTCATCGTCCGACGCAGATTCGTCCGACGCTCCGCCCACGACAAAGGAAAATAGACAGAGCGTGAGAGTGGTTGATAATAATGAGGCCTATGCAACAACAAATACAACAACAACGCTACTAGAAAACGATGAGGATCGCCCGCTACCGTGCAAGCTTAAATCACACCCTATTCCTATGATACTAATGTCGTATGGCCGCAGTGGCACGGCGTCCACGTATCAGGTAGGAGTACCTTACATCCAGTTTCGTGTTTGAACTTTCCGGGTACCAAAGCAATATCATCACTTCGATTCATATAATTTCTAATTTCCTATTCTGTCCCTGTCATATTATTCTATCCATCAGGTATTGAGCAGACTATCTTCATCTAGGAAAGGCAAAACGCCTCATTTTCATGAACTAACTGGGTCAAACACATCGTCATCGAAAGAGTTCTTCAAGAAAGGTATACCTTCCGACGATGTTAATGGCGATTGGATAATGGAGTACGTTTGCCGCGAACAGCGGCGCTATCCCAATGCTGGCGTTGTTGGATTCAAGTGGAAGCCACATGTCACGTTATTTACTGTAGAGAAAGCGCAGCAGGGCCTGGAGTTGCTGTCCAGACTCAAAGGGAAAATC